>MJUT01056679.1:25423-44318 GCA_002080005.1 Gigantidas platifrons
TTCTCCGTTACATATATAAACATTAGCAATGACAATATATTACAAATACAGATAATATGAATAACTACTACAGCAAAAATTGAAGATAACATAACAGGACAAAAACAGTTCTATTGGTTGGAATATAAGAGTCAGTTTTGTATAATATTTATCTTTAAACACAAATACGGAAACGTATATACAAGGTCGTTGTCGTCTGGTGTATATTCACGTCGCATTTATTGCAATCAAACTTGTTTCAGTTAGGGTTTACAGTTTAGCAAACCAGTTTTAAGTTTAATACAAACCAGTTTCTAACTAAACCATGGTTTAACACATTTCAGTGAATTGGTGGTTTCTGAAGATGGCTGACACTCCAGATCTAAATGATCTTATAGACCTAATATTGATAGATAGTTTAACGCAAAGTGAGGATGAAAGTTCTGATGCATGGCTATGTCATATTCTTCAACATTTTGTTCACAGAACATTTCAATTCATCTTTTTGTTGACAAAAATTATTATCTTGTAAGCGCAAAAGTGATAAAGATTGTAACTTCATTTTAAATTTTTATTCAAATATTCAAAAAGTCAAATATTCAAAAATCGAAAAAATGAAAAATGTACGTTAAGTTTAATATTTTCAAAGTTTGATTAAATATCTAAAATTCTAAATTTAAAATAACTTTTTGATGAAAATATTAAAATTTGAAAACTTTTTTAAAATTTTGATACATGTATTTTGAAATTTTGAGTAAAAACTTAAAATATTAAAATTTGAAAACTTTTTTTTTTTATTTTGATATTTTGAAATTTTGAGTAAAAACTTAAAATATTAAAATTTGAAATTTTTTTTAAATTTTGAATTGTTAAGTTTTACACGGACCATTTTTGTCTGCTTTCAAAGCGTGGGCAGTCGATTTCCATCGAAACCGTAATGCAGTTTACAAAAGAGCACCTCAATAAGAGATTTCAGGCGTACAGTTTCCTATACTGTGTTTCCAGTCGCTTGACTGTGCGTACAATGAATGTTATTCAAGAAACGAGTCGTGTGCAACATTAGATTTCTCTGAATTGATTAATATCACTGGATCGATTCCTCTACTCGTGTACTATCAGTTCCTGAGGGTATCATTCGCTCAGTAATCAGTACTGACATGGTTTGTTAGATATATTACAATTCCTTATGTACATGTATGATGAATTAAAACTAATATATGATTTACTTGCTCCCAATAGAAAGCTAAAATATTTGAAATCCAAATGATTTAAAAGTCTTTGGGAACTAAAAATAAAAAACCTGTACGCAGGATTTATGCCTGAGGGATGAGAACCTTAGTTTACATGCACAGTGGCCAACAATCTGATTAAAATAAAATCTCTCATTTGCCCCCCTGTACTAATGTGGCGGTGGAGTCAACGCGAAATGTCAGTATAGAGGCGGAAGTGAGAGATATATAATAATTTAATCAGATTGAGGGGGTTACAATCATCGCACAATATGACAAACATCCAGCAGCTACGTTATTGTATACTTACTTTTAAAAGTTATAAAAATGTTATTTGAACAATTTATTTACATTTTATTTTTAAAACATTTTAAAAAATTTATTGTTGTTGATATTTTTATCGAACTCGAAGAGACTGTCAAAATGTGTTTGAGTTATCGGAAGTTCGATCTACCGAAGTTCCGTAATTTCAGAGAAAGAAATATTCCATTTGTTTAAATTGTAACATTATTCACGTCAATGTATAGTTGTCATATGACGGAGGATTGCATAATGTAGCCTGATGAATGTAGAAGTACCTGTAGTACCAGGGTCTGAATAAGAGGATGACGCACGAGACTCAGACAGTAGGCATGGTACATTGGGTATTGTGAATAGGGACTATTTACTTGGTCAAGTGATCAAGTTATCCACGGATTCTATAAAGCCAGACTATGAATAATGATACACTACCAACAACTGCACAGAAGCCACCGACATCTTAACGGTAAGGAAAACACATTTTTCTTCCATTACCACTGAGCAATCGAGTCGAGCGCACTAAATTAGATATCTACGTTTTTATTTATGGCATATCCCTAAACTGACTGATGTAGGCAAATAAACTTTGAAACACTCAGTAAGAATAGGAACAATTCTGATCCTTTTAACAAGCTTCATTGCATTACTGGCCAGTGAAAAGCTTGCATTGTTATTGTGGGTTGTAGATGTCCGCAAATATCAGAAAACTGACCATGGACCACAAGAGCTACGGTTTCGCAGCTACTATACTTGACATACTTATTTTTTGAACAATTTACATTTTATTTTTAAAACATTTTTTTATTTGTAGATTTTTTTATTGAGGCAACTACCTTGGTTGTCTCAATGTAAGCTATGACGCTGACAGCAGTTTAAATCCCTAGAATTTGACTAGGTACGAATCGATATGTCAACGTTTGTACGATAATAGTTAGATTTTGGTACACTTGCACGTTACATTTGGGTGACAATTTGAAAAAAGTTTATCATAATTATCTTTGTAAAATGTAATCTAAAATGAGAATTGATTTAGACAAATATAAAGGAAACAATTTTTAATATATTTTATTTTATATTTGGCGCAAAAAGATGCGAGTTTCTTTTACCTTTAGATGTACATTGTGAGGTATAGTTTTTAATGTTGGTAATCAGCTAAACTATTGTTTAACTCCTTACAAAAGAGCTCTAATTGGGATTACGCGGGAGAAAACCATATGCATATAACCAGGCCAAGGAATCGCTAGTCTCCCCTTATATTAACATCCGCCATTACGTGCTAGATTGTGTATCGTTTTTGATAAACGACATTGCCAAAGATTAATTCATGGATATATTTTGATAAAATATGGATGGAATAGTTTCAAATATTTAATTTCCCAAGAAGGTTAGTATTATTTTCCATTCAATTTAACATTTAATCAATAAGTAATTAGGTTTTTTTTGGTTTTTTTGTTATAAAATAATAAATTAGTGTAAACTATGTGTATGCTTTATGTTTGTTTGTTTGTTTTTTTTTTTGTATGAGTATTTTTTTTGTATGTTGTGGGTTTTTTGTAAGCCAAGGACATATAGTTTCTATGCATCTTTATGAAGCATAAAATTATATTATTTTTGAAAATGCTATCGATAATGGGATATTTCATTCCTTTTTAAATGTATTGTAATCTTTGTAAAGAATGAAATAAAGAGTCATTGATATCTAGTATTTTACCATAGGAATAAGATATTTGTGTGGATATTTTTTCATTGACGGATAATTGTATTTGTTTGTTTTGTTGCCGTTTGTGTTTCTAAGTTAATTTCTTAGTCACAAAAAAGTGTGCACTCAACACACAGGTGCAAGTGATAAAACTTTTTAATTTTTATAATCAATAAGCAGTGAAATATCACTTGCTATATTTAGTTAAATCCAATGAAAATACACTAACATATGTTGATTTAAGAAAAAAATAAAATGACAAATTTAATGAGAAATGAAATAATATATATTTGTGCAATTTAATTTTAAAAAAGTAATTAGTAAGTGAAATATCACATGCAATATTTAGTTAAAATCTAATGAAACCGAAGTAAAACACTGTGATTTAAGAAAAAAAAACTAAAATGACAAATTTAATGAGAAATGAAATAATATATTTGTTGTAATCATGTAATTTATAAGTGCAATATCACATGCTATATTTAGTTAAAATCTAATGAAAATGAAGTAAAACAGATTTGAAATAATATATTTGTTGAAATTTAATTAAAAAAAAGTAATTAATAAGTGAGGTATCACATGCTATATTTAGTTAAAATCTAATGAAAATGAAGTAAGACAAAACAAATTATTTCTTTCATTTATATGTAACTTGACTTGTTAATTATAAAAAAATAGTGAACAATCAAGCTTGGAGAGCTTATTTCATGTGTGCTTACATTTTTAAAGTTTAATATAAATATTAATTATTATGTTTCATTATGTTTACATATTTTATGTAATTCCATTTATGTAGAAAGAACAAAAAAACCCACTCAAATTTACCTTTATTTACCTGTGATTACCCTGATTGTTCACCCTTAATGGGACCCTTTAATCCCTCTTAATTAGGAAGGCCAAAATTCTTTCATAGTCTCACATAGCCAACATTTTTTTCTTACCTGTACCTATATGTTGGCTAAGTGAGACGACACCATTTTTCTGAATGTTTTTTTTTTCTTTTGTAATGTATTTTTACCTTAACTATTATATATAAATAAATTTTTAGTTTTAATTCTTTTTAAGCAATTATTATCCATCAAAATATCTTAGGACAAGAAACAAAATTAATTAGGAATTAATTTATAAGGAATGATCACAATTTTTTGTTCGGTTCATTCGAAATAAACTCAAAAATGTGGTACATACCCTTGCGTAACCCGCTTCGCGGATTACACAGTGTGTACCACATTTTTGAGTTTATTTCTTCATGAACCGAAAAGAATTGAGATCAATCCTTAAATAGAAACAGAAAATATAGGTTATTTATTTTTATAAAATAAATTAATACAATTATACAGTATGTGGCCAAAAGTATTGGCGCATGTAAAAAAAANGAAATATAAATCAGGGGATCATCTGAACGAGTTTAGTAAAACACATTTTCCTTCATAAACTTGACATGGCAAGACCCAAATTACATTGACTTTTTCAAATTCGTTAAATGTTTAAAGTCATCTTCTAAGTAAGTTCTACCTACTTTATCGTAAATTACTTCTTCTACATCAGCCGTTGATATGTTGTAAAACGTTGACTTGATTGAGGGTGCAAGACAAATCGGCATTTGGTTTCGATCCCGGTTTCCATCATCCATGTTTGTTTAACTACTGCTTTCAAATTAATCCATATGTTATCGAATAAAAATATTAACACACGCATTTTCAAATACATAATCAAGGATAATCCTTGACATAATGTACCATCCACGATTTTTAAGTAGGAAATATTACGAAAATCAAAGTCAATTTTTATTTGTTGTGTTTAAATTATGTACACTAACGCTCGGGGTAAAACTTCGTGACATAAAGGGCCTACCCGTGGTAAAAACAATATATACTTATGGCTTCCATGAATTATTTCGATTCTAATATGTAAAAATTGGTAAAATATCGTTATAAATTGTCGATGACGTCATAAATTACAATGGGTGTAGGTATATATTATTTTTACCACGGGTTTGGACTCAAAGCGTTTGAAGGACGTCATATTAGAATCTCGTCTAGTTCGCGTATATCGAGAAAACAAAATGTCGGACAGAAAGAAGATTTCATGCATTCAAATTTTCAGATGGATATAAGTCTACCATTGATTGATGCAGTGTTTACTTAACACCTCAAGGTTTACCTGAATATATTTATCTTTCACCCCGTTAATTTTTCCAATCACTTACTGTAAGTTACAACGGAATTAGGACAAAAAACCGCCCAGTGTGGTTCACTCCGGGCGTTGTTCCCATACGTTGAATGGGACCGATTCGTAACCCTAAATGGAGCACAAGCGGAATGAGGGTTATGTTATCGTATCTAGGTTAAACTTGACCTAAATTTTACACCAAAACATTCGGAATTGTCTATATTATGTTTGTTTATTTGCTCATTATGTTTATATGAGTGGTTTTTATTTGTACATAATTTAAACATGATTGATGATTTTTAGGATTTATTTTTAGTTGAAATATATAAGAAAATCAAAGTCAATTTTTATTTGTTGTGTTTAAATTATGTACACTAACGCTCGGGGTAAAACTTCGTGACATAAAGGGCCTACCCGTGGTAAAAACAATATATACTTATGGCTTCCATGAATTATTTCGATTCTAATATGTAAAAATTTTCATTGGATAATTTTTTGACATATATTTGAAGTGTGTATGCAAATTTAGAATCGACCAAAATAAGTCGGAAAATACCGAAGTACAGTGTGTGGCCAAAAGTATTGGCGCGTGTAAAATAAAATCCCTATATTTCCTTACTTACTAAAATCCCGAGAAACATCGAATGATAAAATCTGCCATTTTCTAGCATAGTTATTTGCCGATTTCATCCCCCTTTCCATGACATCCCTGACATAACCAGAGAATTTTATCGTCTGCTGATTTAAGAAACAGTCTCAATTATATATCTGATATGACAGTTTGAAAAAAGGTTTATGATTATTCTGTTTGTATAATGTAATCCTGCTATATTTTTATTTATATCCCGTAAAACGGTAAATTCTTCAGACAGGAGACAGTAATCTCATTGAGATTTCCGAGGAAATTTTCTGTCTATCAAAATTCTTCATTCTCAACGAGATTAAGAAGGCAGGGGCGTAGCTACACCTACGACTACGGTAACCATAGACACAGTCACGGGTTTGTTACGATTTTTTCCCTCGACTGACATGACAACTCTTAAAAACCACAACTGGGCACAAAGCAGGAATGTCAAATTTTCATAATCTCGTTGAGATTAAGGACCGACCATTTAACTTGTAGGGGGCGGAGTGGGGGTTATGTTTTGTTTTTTTTTCGTTCAAAATTTTTTTTTCAGACAACAGGATAGAATATTTTTTTTTTTGTCGCACAAAGCGTGAAATTTTTTTTCCAGAATTTAACATTAGGTGATATTTTATATACGATAACGTAACTCTCATTCCGCTTGTGCTCCATTTAGGGTTACGAATCGATCTCATTCAACGTATGGGAGCAAATTAAAATTATCGTTCCGGGAATATTTCAACTTTCTTTTTGCATATCTGGTCATAACTTATTCCCAACAATTTCTAAGTAATGGTGATACGAAATAAGTGTTACAATACATGTTTCTATCTTCAAGACCGGTTTTGTATTTGAAAATTGTTACTTGTCCGTCATAACACATTACGTAGACTCTCGTGATGGGCGGAGCCTATCCATATATGGATTTCAATGCCAAATATGGAAAACTTTTACTACAAATCGATCCAAATAAAGATATCTCCAAAACGAGACAAGTGCACGTGAAATAGCAACTTGTAAACAAAATGTCGGACAGAAAGAAGATTTCATGCATTTAAATTTTCAGATGGATATAAGTCTACCATGGATTGATGCAGCGTTTGCTTAACACCTCAAGGTTTACCTAAATATATTTATCTTTCACCCCGTTAATTTTTCCAACCACTTACAACGGAATTAGGACAAAAAACCGCCTGGTGTGAATCACTCCGGGCGCTGCTCCCATACGTTGAATGGGACCGATTCGTAACCCTAAATGGAGCACAAGCGGATTGAGGGTTCGTTATCGTATCTAGGTGATATTTATGACAAAAACTCTGAATCAGATTATTTTTTTTTTCCTCCACCAAAATCAGAATATTTTTTTCAGCAACATTGTCATTGGGAATCAGAATATTTTTTTAGGAAAAAACCACAAATGTGTTTCTGTAACTTATAAATGTTATGAAATGTACGCTCATCGGGGAAAATACGTGTAACTGCTCGTGTTTTGAGATCGATCAAGAAATGGAGTATGACAGAATATATCAACGAATTATGTCACTTTTACAAAGTTTCATTGATAAAAACCAGGTTAATGTTTCATAAATATCATTTATTGAACCAATTGCAAGTTTTCATGAGATACAAAAAAATTACCAAAATGAGCTTAATATCCCTTTAATTAAAGATACCTATTCAAGATTTCACATCCAATACAAGGATCGAACTTAAATTTTTTTCCACTAGAAAAAAATAAACAGTTCAATTTTTTTCCACTAGCTAAATTAAATTACTACTAGCTAACATTTTGCAGTCAAAATATAACTGTTGTTGGATACCATTTAAATTCCTTTTTAGCTCACCTTGCCAAAGGCAATGTGAGCTTTTGCCATCACTTGGCATCCGTTGTCTGTCGTCCATTAGCTTTTCACATTTTAACCTTCTCCTCTGAAACCCCTTAGCCAAATGAACTGAAACTTGGTAAGAAGCATCTATGGAAGGTCCTCTATAAAAAAATTGCTCAATTTGTCCTGATTAATTAGTAAACATGGCCACCACAGGCAATTCTTTTTTCAGATTGGACGATTTTAAAAAAATCTTCTCCTCTGAAACTGCTTAGCCAAATGAACTGAAACTTGGTAGGAAGCATCTATAGAAGGCCCAGGCATCTACACTAACAGTCGCCCAAGGCAACTTAAAATTGTATTGTGCGAGTGAAAACTCAATTACTTCTCGCCCAGGTGGCGACTGAGAGTTTTGGAAGCGATGTCCGGAATTCCCGCACCGGTTTTTAGACGCACCAAAATTGCGACTGGTTTCAGATTTTTATTTTACCTATTTTGGTAACGGTCTATTGAGATTCAGATGGTAATCAGCTGTGTCAGTAGAAATGACAATGCATAATTTTTGTTGAATCATGTGGCGATATATTTCAACCGTTTCAGAGCCAAAGGTAGCTGCGGAACCGTAGCCCTTGTGGTCCTATGGTCCGCAAATATCAGAAAACTGACCAAGGACCATAAGGGCTACGGTTCCGCAGCTAATCCGAAGGCTAAGCAAACTACAGCTGAGAAACGCAAACGTAAATATTTTAAAGATTGACTTGTCAAAATGGACATTGTTAAAACATCTGATTTACCATATCTGTAATCTACCTGGAAAAAAAAAGCTGGGTGCCTAAATTATTTGTTGGGCTCCTTGAAAATGAAAGTTGGGAGACCAGGTGGCAACCATGGTTCAAAAGGTAGTGTATATCCCTGAGGCCCTTTATAAAAATGCTCATTTCATCCCGATCCATTAACAAACATGGCCGCCACAGGCAATTCTTATTTCTGATTGGTTGATTTTTCAAATTCCTCTCCTGTGAAACCGCTTGGCTAATTGAACCGAAGCTTGGTAGGAAGCATCTATGGCAGGTCCTCTATAAAGTTTGTGCATTTCGTCTCGATCCATTAACAAACATGGCTGTCACAGGCCATTCTTGTTTCTGATTGGTTTATTTCTAAAAAATCTTCTCTTCTGAAACCACTTGGCCAAATGAACCAAAACTTGATAGGAAGCATCTATGGAATGTCCTCTATAAAGATTGCTAATTTTGTCCCAATCGATTGACAAACATGGGCACCACAGGCAATTCTTGTTTCTGATTGGTTGATTTCTTAAAAGTCTTCTCCTCTGTTAAAAGAAAGATAACTCTTGCCTAAACTGTTAACAGAAAGATAACTCTTGCCATTATCTCCCTTAGAAATTAACTAATGCTGATATAGTGTAGCATGATTATTCTATACATTACATTACAAGTAGGCATTCACAACCGGAACCTTTGAACCATAATGAAAGCGGGAGGTTTGGCGCCGTAAAATCTGATTCAACCCACCATTTCTTTGGAAATGCCTGTACCAAGTCAGAGCCATTACGGTTTTCTGGTTGTTGACTGATTTTGTCTGTTTGTATACTTATTAGTTTTTCCTTTCCCTTTGGAAGATTGTTCGGAGTTCGGTAATTTAGTTATTACCCTTATTTTAATATTCTTTTAGCAAACCTTCCCAGAGGCAAATTCAAAGAGCTTATGCCATCACTTGCTGTCCGTCGTCTGTCATCCGTTTACTTTTCACATTTTAATCTTCTCCTCTGAAAATCCTCATCTATGGAAGGTCCTCTCTAAAGAGTGCCACATTTTGTTATGGTCCATTACCAAACACGGCCGCCACAGGCAATTCTTGTTTCTGATTGGCTGATTTATTTAAATCTTCTCCTCTGAAACCGCTTGGCCAAATGAAACTTGGTAGGAAGCATCTATGGAATGTCCTCTATGAAGATTGCTCATTTCGTCCTGATCGGTTAACAAACATGGCTACCACCGAAACTTGGTAGGACGCATCTATGGAATGTCCTCTATGAAGATTGCTCATTTCGTCTCGATCGGATAGCAAACATGGTCGATTTCTAGAAAATCTTCTCCTTTGAAACTGCTTAGCCATATGAACCGAAACTTTGTAGGAAGCATCTAAATGTGTGGAAGGTTCTGTATTAAGTTTCCTCAAAGCAGAATGAAAGGTGAGTGACACCAGTCTACTGAGCCTCTAGTTTTCTAGAAAACATTTCTCTCTAAAAATGGGATCAAACTCTCTCAGATTGCAGGATTTTGCTTCAAAAATGCTCAAAGTTTCATTGGGGGGAGTGCAATTGTATCATACTAAAAACGACATGGCTCTTAATTATCTTTTTTTATATTATTTTGTAGAAATATATGGATGGCCATCAACAGACTTGGACTTGACAGAATTCTCACAGTACAAATTCTTGTCAAATGTTACCATCACATATAAGTGGTGTAAACAAAACTGCTAATAGGACGGTTCTATCACAGAATAAGTGTATAATGCATGAATTAATAGGCTGCAATGAAGAATTGTGTAATAGGAATAACAAAGAAGAACTTCAAATTTTAGATGAGTGTAAAACAATAAAAACTGAACACTTATTCAGATATGATGAAGGAGATGCTTTGGATGATATGAGATTACAAAATGGAGAGCGAATGCATACAAGTGATAAACATTATCAATATGATGCATGTGATAAAGGGTTCAGACAGAATGGAGTCCTGCACAGACACATGAGAACGCATACCGGTGATAAACCCTATAAATGTGATATATGTTATAAAGGGTTTTATCGCAATGACAATCTGCAACAACACATTAGAACACATACAGGTGATAAACCTTATAAATGTGATTTATGTGATAAAGCATATAGTCAGAGTCGAAACCTGCAGAGGCACATTAAAATACATACAGGTGATGAACACTATGAATGTGATGTATGTTATAAAGGGTTTTACCGGAATGAACATCTACAAGCACACATTAGAAAACATACAGGTGATAAACCTTATCAATGTGATGTATGTGATAAAGGGTTCAGACTGAATCACACCCTGCTGCGACACATGAGAACACATACTGGTGATAAACCCTATAAATGTAATATATGTTATAAAGGGTTTTATCGGAATGACAATCTGCAGCGACACATGAGAACACATACCGGTGATAAACCTTATAAATGTGATGTTTGTGATAAAGCATTTAAACAGAATAAAGACCTGCAGAGGCACATTACAATACATACAGGTGATAAACCTTATAAATGTGATGTATGTGATTAAAAGAGTTTAGACTGAGTCAACTCCTGCAGCAACACATTAGAACACATACAGGTGATAAACCTTATAAATGTGATGTATGTGATTAAAAGAGTTTAGACTGAGTCAACTTCTGCAGCAACACATTAGAACACATACAGGTGATAAACCTTATAATTATGATTTATGTAATAAAGGGTTTTATAGGAATGAACATCTACAAAGACACATTAGAACACATACAGGTGATTTATGTGATAAAGGGTTTAGCCAGAGTAGAGTCCTGCTCAGACACACTAGAACACATACAGGTGATAAGCCCTATAAATGTGATAAAGGGTTTGATCGGAATCAACACCTGCAGAAACACAATAGAGCCCATACAGGTGATAAACTCTTTAAATGTGCTAAAGTGTTTAAACAGAGACAAAGCGTGCAGCGGCACACTAGAACACATACAGGTGATTAGCCTTATAAATGTGATTTATGTGGTAAAGGGTTTACTGAGAATTCTACCTTAAAAGTGCACATGAGAACATATACAGGTGATAAGCCTTATAAATGTGGTATGTGTGGTTAGGAGTTTAGTGTGGGTTGTAAATTAAAGATGCACATGAGAACACATTTATTGATGATGAACCTTATTAATGTGATAAAGAGGTTTGTGTGAAATGTAAATTTCAGAAGATGTAACACGTACAGGTGATAATCCTTATAAAAATGATGTGTAAAGGTTAGGTCGAATCAAGACCTAAACCGGCTGAAGACACATATTAGAACACATACAGGTGATAAATGTGGGAAAGGTTAGGTCGAATCAAGACACATATTGGAACACATAGTACAGGTGATAAACCTTATATGTGGTAAATGTTTACGGTCGAATCAAGAAGTAGACACTTAATAGAACATATACAGGTGATAAACCTTATAAATATGATGTGTGTGGGAAAGGTTAGGTCGAATCAACTTCAAGAAATAAAGACACATATTGGAACACATACAGCTGATAAACCTTATAAATGTGATGTATGTGGGAAAGGTTAGGTCGAACTAATAAGTAAAGACACTTTTTTTAGAACACATACCAGGGATAAACCTAATCAGGTTCAAAATTCAAAGATTTTGCCGATTTGGACGGCATACAATTTCACCCATAATTTTTTTCTACAATTTTTATTGAAATATGAAAACTTCCAGTAGAATCTCACAGTTTCAGAGATATTTAACTCAACTGAAAGGGGCCAACAAAAGTTCAACTTTCTTATTTCTCATCCAATTTTAATGCAGGTGTTTTGCAAAATGATAATCTTTAAGGGCTATTCATGGACCATTAAAAAATTTTGCTATTTTATTTCGGAAAGTGGCCATGGTCTAAAGGGGTCTAAATTACGGAATTAAATTTTGCATATTTAGAAGGCATATTTAATACTTGAAATAGTAAATCAAGACAAATATTCAAAATAAAATTGGTCCAGCATATTAATTTGTGTCCTTGTCCAGCAATTTACCATGCCAAGAAAAATAATGTGTCCACACATGCTTTTGATATACACTTGTTTAACTTTCCCCTTGTGGACATGCTGTGATTGTATCATGCTTCAGCAACCTACCTAGCCCTTTGTTATTTGAAACCTGCAAAATACCATAACTACATGCTGTATATACTAGTATATCACTTCAAGAAAATTTAACTAATTCATTTACTGTTCATATGGTATCAGTTAACATTGAAGTCTATGTAACATCCTGAGGATTTTGATTGGTCAATTACTTAATGTGATGTCACTCGGAGTAAGAATATTTAATTTAATTTAATTTGCCTTTTGTGTAGATAGATTTGATTTGATTTATTTAACGCCACTTTCAGCAATATCATGGCGACCAGTTTTAGTGGTGGAAGAAGTACAATGAGAGAACCACCGACCATTGGCAAGCAGCTGATGAACTTTATCGCTTGTGAGTCGAGTGCACCTTTTTGTAATTTACAAAACTGGACGCTGTGTAGATAGATGTGTGTAGTAAATGTAGATAGTATCTTTGTATTTGGTATAGTAACTTTTATCTGTTTACAGGTTTGGTTGTTATTGGAATGTTACATAATTATACTGTATATATTAGGGCCTTGTGGTTATCGGATGATGGTTGGATGTACAACTACACATGTACTGTACATATGCAGTCGGTGCTTATCACCATTAATGTGAGTTCGAATCCCCCTCAGGCGAGATGTACTCGATACAAGAGTATGGGATAAAGTTTGTCATTGACTTGCGACAGGTCAGTGGTTTTCTCCGGGTACTCCGTTTTCCCTGGCACCAATAAAACTGACCACCATGATTTAACTGAAATATTTATTTTTGAAAGTGACGTTAAGCACCATACCATAACTTACCCTTACCCAAAATATACTAGAAAAAGATCAGGGCTTGCCAAGCCAGGCAAAGTGGACAACTTTTTCAACCTGGTTTCAATGAAATTGCACAATTCTCGCCAAGGGGGAAGTTTTAGTCGCACAGTTGGTCTTTGTAAGTCGGTATTTTTTTTTTATCATACTTCTTCAATGTTCACATAAAAGGAGATCCATGTTCCTGTAATTTTACCAATACAGGATTTGATATTCAATATTTTATTCCAATCTCATTGATTGCATTCTTTTTAAGATCGTTGTGCAGCATGTTTGTTTTGTGAAAGGTAGGGGGACATGGGGGTAGTGAAGAAAGAAACCTTAGAATTTGCTAGCTTGTCATATGTCTCCTAGATTTTTCCTCAATTTGCCGTTTTTATCAAGTGTGGTGAGCTCTGCTAAATAGACCTAAAAGTATTTTACAAGCATTCATCCTTTTTTTTCTTTTTCTTTTTTGTATCTAGAAATTTAATTTTGTGAAAGTTATGTGTCCTCTTTTCTCAATTGTTGCCTTAATTTTGTTGTTTCTTTTTGACAGATTTTTGTGTCGCCTGCGTTATGCAGAGGCGACATATAGGGATCACTATCTGTCATCTGGCGTCGGCGTCACAATAATTTCTGTCACATTTTTCTCAGGAACCAAACGGGCCAGCTTCTTGATATTTGGCACAGAGCATCAGTATGGAGAACTGTATCGTGTAAGACAGTTTCGAATCTGCCGCATGTCCACTTCCTGTTTGACGGAACTTAGAATATGTTTGATATCGAAAATAAGTTCGCAGGCCACCACTAAGTTTTTTTTTTTTGCATATCCTTGTTGACTCCCTCGAGACAAAGGATCATATGTACATTTTTTTCTATATTTTAAACTTCTCAGAAACCATTGGGAAAAAATCATCTCACTTTACATGACATAGTCCTGAACAAGTGATATTACTTTGATTGATTGATTAATTGATTTTTTGGTGGTTAATGCCACTTTCAGCAATATTTCAGTTATATCATGGCAACAATTTTAGTGTTGGAAGAAGCCGGAGAACCACCGACCATGGACAAGCAACTGGTAAGCTTTAGCACTTGTGGCTGCGAGTCGAGTACACCCTTTTTTATAATTTACAAAGCCGGATGCGAACCCACGCCCTTGTATGAGTTATTAGTTAATCCAACTACCTAACTCATTGAACCACCCAGTCCCTCGATATTACTTTGAGTAACGGTCGGTAATCCAATATGGCTACCACTGATGTTGATGTTGCTTCAGGAACATTTGATCTTTTTACTTGACACTTAACTTTACACTACGAAAAACATTAGATTGTGGAAAGAGGCCTGTGGTCGTGATCGTATGGTACTTGGTTTAAATACAAGAACCTATGCAATCGGTGCCGATCACCAATAAAGTTGTGAGTTTGAAAACTGACTGCAACTAGTGAACATAACAGTTGTCTAAATATACAAAGTTTATTGCCAAATCCATAATGTGATGTCAGTCGGGAGTTTAGACATGGTGAAGTGTACTCGAAACAACAATTGCAACATTATTTGAACAAGTTTACCAACAATTAGCTGCAGATACATGTAGCTGGTTTCACTGAAATATTGTTGAAAGTGGCGTTAAACACCATAACCCAACCCGGATAAGAGAATATGTATTGTTCGTGTTAGAAAAGCTTTCAAATTGTTTTAAACTTGTTTATTTCTGTATTTTGTGATTATATTGTTACATTGTAATTTACATTAATGCATTTGAAGTTTATACAAAAATATCAAGCACAATTGTCTACAAGGAACTAAATAGTTTGTGGAGTATGTATTTTTCTTCAAATGTTGTACAATAAAATATGTTTGAATTTTTTTCTCAAAAGAATCCCATTCAGAAATGCTACAATGTTTATTGTACATAATCATGTGATAAGTACACAAACAGTTAAACGCATCGGTAGTGTAATGGTTAGGTGCTAGCTTATAGTTGGGTAGATCATGGGTTCGAGCCCTGGTCGGGTAAAACAACTTTAAATCATATTTGTTGCTTCTCCGCTAAGCATGTGACATTAAGGAGTAAGAGCAAAGACCGACGACTGGTTGGCTTGGAATCAGGATAATGTGTTCGAGTGAGGAGAAACGTCTAATAATGTGTCTGATTGATTGATTGATGCCTAACAACAACATTAACAGTATTTCAGCTATATTGTGGTGTGTCTGAGTGGAGTGATATGTCTGCCCGTGGACTGTTGTTTCAGTCAGCTAGCCCAACAATCGTGTTACTAAGCATGTTGGTCTAGTACAAAGCAGGCATCATCACCATTTCATTGAATGTAATTCAGTCTGTCAAGCGACTCCTGATTTTGAGCTGTTCCTGATTATACCCCCCCCCCCCCAAAGTTTGGGGGAAGGGGGGGGGAGTATATATGAATCACCCTGTTCGTCTGTCCGTCCATGTACATTGTAAGCGCAACTTCTCCTAAACGGCTATTGGATTTTTATGAAACTTTACACACTTGTAGTACACTATCTGCAGATGTGCATGAAGGATTATGGTTGCTGTCCAAATTTTAAAAGGGGAGATAATTCAACTTATACTGTCCATCCATCCATGTACCTTGTAAGCGCAACTCCTCCTAAACGGCTTATTGGATTTTTATGAAACTATACACACTTGTAGTACACTACCTGCAGATGTGCATGAAGGAATATGGTTGCTATCCAAAATTTAAAAGGGGAGATAATTCAACTTATACTTTCACGAAAAAGTGGGGGCATGTACCTTGTAAGCGCAACTCCTACTAAACTGCAAGCGGGGGGTATCACTCAGTGAGGTCACTCACAGTTCTAGTTTTTTCCTGAATGTGTTAGATAAACTCCTGATAACTCCTGATTTTGAACTTTTTCCCCACAAAAAATAAATAAATAAATAAATAACATAATAATACATGCATGTCGAAATTATTTTAGTGTAAAGCATCTTATCAATAAAAGGAGGTGAGGAAAATGGCCTAAGTAAGACCTTTTAGCCTGCCAATTCCATTCTGGCATTCTGATAATGAGCTTCATCTGGAATCAAAAACACCATGCTTAAATTTATGTATTATGGCCTGAAAGCTCATACTTAGAGGGGAGGAAGGTGGCCATTTTTTTTTTGTGTATGGTTTTATCACTATATATATAAAAAAAAAATCCTGATAATCTCCTGATTTTTAACTAAAAACCTTCCTGATTTCCTAATTCTTTTAAGCCAAAAAGTGCTTGACAGACTGGTAAATACATGTTAGAGAATACCGAAAGGGCAATCAACAATGGACAATCTAGAGAAACGGACAACATAGCCATAATATAGGGTACACAAGACTTAAACAAACAAAACAAAAACAACACAAAATGTGCTGGACACCACCACACGCAAACAAGACATGAGCCTCCCTCAACACAGAACCCAGAACGTAAAGGCACATAATAGGACAACACAAAAACTATAAAAAGATGAGCAACACGTACCCAACCAAAAAAAGGAGGGGAACTCGTGTGCTCCCAAAGGGTAAACAGTTCCTGCCTCTTAAAACACCCGTCATATCACTCGTGTGTGTGTGTGTGTGTATATATATACATCAATATGTGTTGTACAAAACTATATGCAACAAATAAAAATAAGACTAGAGCCCTCCTACAAACAAATAGGAGGTAAACATGAACATAACCTCGTTTTCATATGGAAATCGTAGCGGCCATCACAACAAAGAACTCCGAACATAAAGACATAAGATATGACAAAATGTTGGACAGCCATATAGAATTATTGTTTAAACATTCTATAAACAGCATGCATAGATATACATGGGGTCCCTGGGCAACTGCCAAACGTGTCCATGACTAAGACGACACTGTGGTGTGACTTGCTGTGAAATGAAGAAATCGATATAACAACGCTATTTCATTTACTTTAATTTGTGTCCAAGTGTAAATTTGGATAGCCATATTACCTTTCTTACTAATATTAAGCTGAACTTATTAACAATTTTGTAATTCAGGAAACAAGTACATGCAATTTTAACGACAGTGTTTAAAACTAAATAATTCCACCAATAACAACAAAACTTACTTTCGTATCTCACCTCAAATCGTTGTAAACAAAAAGAGACTACAGCAGTGGCACTGATGATATGCCGATGGGAATGAATGTCCTGGTTTGGGAAAGTCATGCAAATTAGGGGGGGGGAGGGGGTGAACCCAATTGATTCCAACTTTCCCCTTTTAAATAATTTGATCATTACAGATATAAACAAACAATAAAAAAAAAAAACCTGTACAGATTCCATTCAACTGAAAAGTATAACCCAGTATCATAATTATGAAGAACACCATAAACATGGACGGTGAAATAGTGGAGCGTAGCTATAATCCGACAGCCCGTTAGTAAGACAGTTCGATACTCTGATAGCCCGACAGAGATGTGTTTGTTTTTCACTTTCACCGTTCATGTAAGAACATCAACTAGGTAAAACAGGTCTAAAGCTTCAGTTTGACCAATTTGTTTGAATTTATACTTGTATGACGGAATTTTTTCATTCACTTAAATTAAGAAATAGATATTTTCTTTAATTCAATGATAATCTCAAAATGACGACCATATGATTTTCGATTATTATTTTTCCGACAGAGCCGATGTAGCAAGCAATTTGTTCCAGACTGAGTGATACTGTGATTGTTATTTAACGCCAATTCAGCAAATTTTCAGCTATTTCATACGGAAATCAAATAAATTTTCAATGAGATGATGTTGAAGTCCGCATTGTACTAGACCAACGCGCTGGGTTAGATTTGCATAGTGCTTGCTCACTGAAACAACAGCCCATGGGTAGACGTGTCGCTCCACTCGAACACATTATTCGGATTCCGAGCCAACCAGTCTTTGCTCTTTCTCCTTAATGGAATAATGCTACATGCTTAGCGGAGAAACAACAAATACCAATTTTATAGTCTTTTGTTTGACCCGACCGAGGATCGTACCCACGATCTATCGCACTCGAGACGAGCACGCTAACCATGCATTACTCCACCGATGCGATTTGTACCGGACTGAAAAGACTGTCTTGGCTAGATGACTCAATACTCGGTCCTGTTTTCTTTTATTATCTAAAGTAAATGTCTTGAAAATTAATTTGATGAAAATATTTTTAATATACATGTATGCTTCAGTAAACCTTATCAGAATCTTTCAAGACCAGTTTTTATTATATGCATCAGTAATCCACAATCAGGGGCTGATCCAGGATTTCAAGTTAGGGGGGGGGGGCGCGAAAATGTTTGCGGTATTTCGTGTGAAAAATCACGATTTTACGCAAAAAAATCATATTTTTTC
>MJUT01056679.1:44383-55811 GCA_002080005.1 Gigantidas platifrons
GCCCCTGACAATAAGAATCTTGAAACGCCAATTTGATGACGGATCTTGCTTTCACACACAAAATTTGATAATCGAACATTTCTCATAAAGAATTTGAATTTGAATTTTGGTATTTAACGCCACTTTCAGCTATATTTCAGCTATATCATGGCAACCAGTTTTAGTGGTGGAGGAAGCCGGAGAGAACCACCGACCCCGGGCAAGCAACTGGTAAACTTTATCACTTGCGAGTCGAGTGCACCCTTTTTGTAATTTACAAAGCTGGGCGCGAACCCACGCCGTATTGGTGATGTCTTGTATGAGTTGTTAGATCCAACGACCTAACTCATTGATCCACCCGAGCCCCCTTCTCATAAAGAACAAATATTTTATTTTCATAGAATAGCTATTAAATGTACTTAGTCTGTCGGACTACCGGACTGACGGACTACTGGACCGTCGGACTATCGGGCTGTCGGATTATAGGTCTGACCCTGTAAAATAGTAGTGTCAGTGAGTACTCGTAGTTAACCGACTGATAAAGAAGGAAGAATCTGTCGTGTAAAAACCATTCCAAATTCGTACTGATACACAGAAAACATGGATGGGAAATACACTTTTTGATCATATCTCTTGCATGTAGAAAATTGTACCTATTAATATAAGATGTTTATGAGTGTAATAAAATTTAGTGAACGTTTTCAAGAAGTTGAACATGTGAAAATGGTACCATCGAGGTAGGCATTTTCAGTCATCGCGGTACTATGGCCTATTTATAAGTTACTATGTTACAATAATACCCCTTTTTATAAGACCACTCATTCTGTAGTAAAATATTGTCCTTATAAGAGAGGTGGACTCTCTCGAGGAACACAATTTTAGTTGTAATTTATTATATCACTGCATCTGAAATCTGGTCTGATAAGAGGGATGGTCTGTAGTGAGTAGGGCCTTATTAGAGGGCGGGGGGAGTTATTATACCACATTGAAAAACGATCAGATAACTGAATAAAAACATTGATGAAAAATACTGATTAAAATAAAAATACCAAATATTACACCTGCTGAAGAGTTTAAAACTAACATTCATTCACTATAGTTCTTGTCTTAGGGGGCATGCCATTGTTTGTCCCAACGTGATCAGCAAGAAAACAAGTGTATACTTAGTGGATTCTTTTTCCTTAAAATGAAATGAAAATTAATGAAAACAATTAAATATTCGAGGCTCCTGGACAAAATGAAAATCTGAGTCAGCGAAGCCTTATCTGCCTAATCTGGCCAAGAAAAGTTCATGTAAAAATGTCCGAAAGACATGAAATTGACCACGATATGTTCAACTTGTCCTTTCATCATTCGTGACATCTCTCGGTTTGTAGATAGATTAACACGATGGGTGCCACTAGTGGAGCAGAAACTGCTCACCCTTTCGGAGCATCTGAGATCATCCCTTAGTTTTTAGTGAGGTTCGTGTTACTTGATCTAAAGTTTTATGTGTATGTTTTGTGGATAATTGTTTGTCTTTTTGTACTTTTTCTTTTGGCCATTGTGTTGTCTGTTCCTCTTTGATATATGGATTCTAATTACCCCTTTGGTATCTTCAAACTAATTCACTGAAACAAAAGTCCGCGGACAGACATGTCACCCCTCTCGGACATAGTTTCCTGATTTCGAGCCAACCAATCTTTGCCCTTTCTCCTTAATGCTTCGTACTTAGCGGGACGGGGAAGCAACTAATACGTATTTTTTAGTTTTTGGTTTGATCTGATCGGGGCTCGGATCCACGATCTACCACATTCGACGTGAGCATGCTAACCATTACACCACCGATGCGCTTAAACGTTATTTAAAGGTGATAGGAAGCGATTGCATAGTTGGTTATAAATCTAACTACCATGTGATCACGAAGATGGCGGCTCCTCTCGAGATAGTTAAATTATCGAATTTTAAAACTCGAGCTAAAGCAAAAGAATGTTCTAGTTAGTAGTCAGTTAACTACAATCATTAATTGACCCTGTTATTGTACTATCCATGCTGACAATCATTTGTGACATCGTGTGCTCTTTTTAAGTGGATGTGAATCTGTCCAGGTTTTGTATTGTTTGTCTATATAAGTATTGCCCTTGGAGATTCCGTTATAAAGATGAGAGGGTTGGAATACACTTAATCAGGTTATATAATCAATCCAATCACATGCATGTTTGTGCATGTCCCAAGTCATATGCCATTAACTTTTTGTGTTCAGTGAGTTAAGATGAGAGATGATTGTTCGTTTTGTTGATATTAGTGGAATTGATGATCATCTTCTTAAGATGAGAGGTGGTTTTACGTTTTGTTGATAATTTTTCTGATCATAATGCAGGTGTTCTCTTTTTCTGTAGTCATGAGTGTATAATCTACATGTATGTATGTGTGTGTTTGTTTGTTTGTTTTGTTTGCTTGATGGTGTTTAACGCCACTTTCAACAATATTTCCGTTATATCGTAGCGGTCAGTTTTATTGGTGGAGGAAACCGGAGGACCCGGAGAAAACCACTGACCGACCCGGCTGTCTCAAATCACTGACAAGCTTTATCACATAATGTTATACAACTCGCCCTGATCGATATTCGAACTCACTACATCAGTGGTGATAGACACTGATTGTATGGGTAGTTGTAAATCCAACTACCACATGATCAAGGCCACGATGACCCCTATGCAGTGTGTGTATAATCTTTATTTAATGATATAATTTGTGGTATGAATGATTTTGTTTTTGGCCACTTTCACTAAGAAGAATTTGAAGATACCTAATGGGTAATCAGAAACCGTAAAGATTAGCCACAGCACACGAAGAATCAGTTTACTGGATATGAAAATGGAGTACCTGGAGATAACACTGGATGGCGCACGTCAGTGACTTAGCCACAGCACACGAAGAATCAGTTTACTGGATATGAAAATGGAGTACCTGGAGATAACACTGGATGGCGCACGTCAGTGACTTAGCCACAGCACACGAAGAATCAGTTTACTGGATATGAAAATGGAGTACCTGGAGATAACACTGGATGGCGCACGTCAGTGACTTAGCCACAGCACACGAAGAATCAGTTTACTGGATATGAAAATGGAGTACCTGGAGATAACACTGGATGGCGCACGTCAGTGACTTAGCCACAGCACACGAAGAATCAGTTTACTGGATATGAAAATGGAGTACCTGGAGATAACACTGGATGGCGCACGTCAGTGACTTAGCCACAGCACACGAAGAATCAGTTTACTGGATATGAAAATGGAGTACCTGGAGATAACACTGGATGGCGCACGTCAGTGACAAACGTTTTTCACATAATGTTGTAAAGTACAGGAATCGAACCAACAATTTTAATAGGGAGAGGCACTGAGTGAGTGTATAGCTAGATGTAATTAGGCTCTAAGTGAGTGTATAGCTAGATGTAATTAGGCACTGAGTGAGTGTAGATGTAATTACCCACTGAGTGAGTGTATAGCTAGATGTAATTAGGCACTGAGTGAGTGTATAGCTAGATGTAATTAGGCACTGAGTGAGTGTAGATGTAATTACGCACTGAGTGAGTGTATAGCTAGATGTAATTAGGCACTGAGTGAGTGTAGATGTAATTACGCACTGAGTGAGTGTATAGCTAGATGTAATTAGGCACTGAGTGAGTGTATAGTTAGATGTAAATCCAACTACTATTAGATCGCAACGACCTTCCATTTTCTCGTTAGGTTTCTATTCCGACTTTGGATATTCTGTGAGTGATTGATTGTTGTTTAACGCCAAGTGAGATATTTTCAACTAAATTATGACAAGAACAAAGTTACTGATAAGATAATGATGTCTAGTTTGTACCATATAACTTGTTGACTTTGATCCCACTGGTGTAAATTGTTTTAGGTACAGTATTATAGTTTGGTAGAGAACACTTTTGATTACTTTTAGCAGCCATGGGCCATTATTTTATATTGTAATCATTGAACTATTAAAATGCAAAATATTTGAACCGCCACAATATAACTGAAATATTGTTGCAAGTGGCATTAAGCACAAAAAAAACAAGCCAAAATATTTGATGATTTTTTTTTATTAAAAAATTAGTAAAATTTGGTATAAAAATATAACATGATATTAATATAGGACTAATTTTCAACTACATTAAAAGATAAACGGTCTACAAACTTATTTGTACTTTTTGGTATGATAACTTTATCATTATATCTTAATGGTCCATTAGAGGGGTAAACAATCCACTGGATGAATGGTGGTGCAGGAAGATTGTTCTCTACACTATATACAGCACATTTCTTAAAAGGACACGGTGATTCTCTCCAGGCATATCTTATTGCCACTACATACTGACTAGCACATCCACTATAAGATATTGACACAGTCTGTTTGTCATGGTCTGTGATCGGGGCCGAAACCCAAGTGGCATCTTTCGTACTGCACAAAGAAGATTTAATTTCTGAACAGCAAACCTGTGAAAAATAATATTGCATTAAAATATCACTGTTGTTTAAATTAAGAGTAATGGTTAAAATATGACGATTTAAGAATATCTTAAGGAAAAATAAGGGTCTACAGGAATCATTCCTTAAAGAAACGACCACAATAGGAACCAACAAAAAAACTTAAATTTATATTTGTATGACATTTAGATTTTAAAAGTTAAGAAAACAGCATTATCACTGTAAGTGTAATGAAATACTGACCAATCATGTTGTGAACTTCAAGTTAAACAGATTACTATTTTAATTCAAATTAATCAATAATTCAAGATATTAGAGAAAATACATTTAACATTAAGAACGGAATATACTATTCAAATTAAGGTATTAGTGGTAATACTATACAGCTGATCAATGTCATTTTTAGGCGTCAGTGAGTGATTTTTGTTTAACGCCAACTCAGCAATTTTTCAGCTATATCATGGTGAGAACCAGTTAATATTCAATAAACCGATGATGAGGTCCGTATTGTACTGGACCAACAGTTGGATTTTTATAGTGCTAGCTCACTGAAACAACAGTCCGTTGATAGACACGTCGCCCCACTCGGACACATTATCCTGATTCAGAGCCAACCAGTCTTTGCTCTTACTCCTTAAATGCTGCATTCTTAGCGGAGAAGTAACAAATACCAATTTTATAGTCTTTGGTTTGACTCAATCAGAGATCGAACCCACGATCTACAACACTCAAGGCGAGCGCGCTAACCATTACACAACTGATGCTGTTTAGGTTTAAAACAAACAAAAAATATAATTAGTACAAAATAAGACATAATTATAATTGTTGTACCAATATGAACATTTGTGAAAAAAAGTATTGGAGAGCTAACAGTATGTACACATTTGATCAGCTGTTTGCTGCATGCTTATATATGTACACACTATTTTCATGGTCATCTATTTTTACGAACCTCAAATCCATCTGTATTTTGAACATAAATTTCTGTACTATCATCATCATAAGTTATCAGGAATGTTTTCCCAGTACTGTTTAGGAAATATTTTGTGGGAAATGGACCTTGGTATTTCCCAGCATCTTTATTATATGCAACTGTTAATGCCGACAGAAGCAGACGATCAGCTACATCTTGTTTGTCTCGTGGATGAATACTACAACAATTTATGTTAATTTTGTAAAAATATGTGTAGAAAAATGATATTATTGGTTGAATTGGTTGACCGTTATGGATTATTTGTGTTACAAATGACCACGGATATGTTCCACTTGTCGTAAATACTTCCCGGTCCTTTCCTCATTCATAACTTATCACCGAGTTTGTAACTAGATTAACACGACGGGTGTCACTAGTGGAGCTGGGACTACTTACCATTCCGGAGCACCTGAGTTCACCCCCAGTTTTTAGGGGTTCGTTTTACTCGATCTTTAGTTTATGTGTATGTTTCTTAGATCATTGTTTGTTACTTTGTCCTTTTTCTTTTGGCCATTGTGTTGTCTGTTCCTCTTCGATATAAGGATTCTGATAACCCCTTTGGTAATTTCAAACTCTTCCAGTAAAACAGTACTTCTAGTCTGCTCTAATACATAAAATATTTGTAAATTGAACTGAACCCTTTACAATCTATGGACGTATTTGGACCTATTATATTACTGTTTGATTGAAACAGGTTCCATTGTAATATTATATGCATTAAAATAAAACTGAAAAACAAAAAATACCACATGATGATAAAATGGACAATGCATCTTTATTATATGTAATTTGTGCTGGTATTTCAGCTGGTTCAAAATATCACTGCAAAATAACCAATAAAAAGGAAAAATATATTTAGTTTAAAAATAGAGGAACAATAAACATTAAGGATTAACAATTTCTAATTCATTTATAAATATGATGAATTGCCAACCAAGGATAAAACATGAAAGCGCTTATTTCCCATGAGATCCTTTACATATAATTAACTTAAGTGGGTATTTAAAGGTCAGTAATCAAAGAGAGCGGGAATGTGGGACCACTCACTATCGTGAATGCTTAGAAATCATTACCCTTGATCCTATATTGGTACACGTAGCCATAAGTCGCCGGACGCAATAGAAATAGGTATAATGTGAGTATGTTATCCATGTGATATATTTTTATCAGTAAAGGTATCCCCTCTACTGTACTTAATAAAATTCAAAAGTCCGAATATCAGCCCTTGAAGAAGACAGAAAGGCAATGGCATTTTGATCTTACAAATATCAAGACCAGAAATAAACGGTTGGAGGCCTTTCGCACATGACCTTTTGTTAAGAGTCTAAAAATCCATGGAATGTTTTATAAAGAGTTGTGATTACATGAGTCATGGGAAGACGAACAAGGTGAATATTGTCATAATTATGTACTATTAGGTGCATGAAACATAAACTATAGGCCTGTTTTTTAATTCTTAACCATTAACCTGGTTTTAAACTTTTTATGGTTGAGTGTTTTTTTACGGCGTGGTTACAACCATGCGGTTAAATGGTCAAAGAACATCTTAACCGGGATCGAAGCACGGTTGAATATGTTTGAACCTTGTTAATTACCAGTATATGTTTGTAATAGGAACATCTGTGTATTATAGACCCATTTCCAAGTTGTTTATTGACATTCTGCATTGTTGTATTTGTTTATAAAGAATTTAAATATTTGATTTGTTGTTTTTTTGTGTTTTTGTTGTTGTTTTGTTTGTGTGTTTAAGAGTTGAATGGTTTTATTTGTTAATGAAGAATTAATTTTACTTTGTAAAAAAAATAATCAATAAAGTAGAAAATTTCTCTTAAATATTGTTCTTCAACCATTGCGTTTCTTAAACATGTTTATGGTTCATGATTTAAACATGTTTCAGGTTGTTTTCAACCATAAACAAGTTTGAGAATTAAAAAAACAGGCCTAATGTTACACTAATGAATAAAATAGTCAAAGTTCCATAACGCCAACAGATTTTTTGGATTCAAAATGGCGGCAGCATCAACTATGTGCCATGACCAACAATCCTATCAAATATGACTTGAACACATTCCGTCACACGATTTCAGAGATGTTGTGTTCAATAAAGTGTCATGGACAGACGGAAACCATTACTATATATTCCTCCTTTTTGGAGACACGGGGGACAACAATGTATATATATAACTGTGCAATACTTAGATATCGTTGAACTAATCTAGATTAAATTTTATTTAAAAAAAAAATTGAACGGTAATGGGGGTCGCACACAGTACTAGTATATAATGATAAGTTGTCTTATTCAGAAAATCGGTGTGTTTATACCCTGAATATGGAGATGTAAAATCTGGTAGATCCATTGCTACAGCCATGAAAACTCTCTTCATCTTGTCGTTAGGAACATATCCATAGTCAGCGGTCTGATGCCATCTTATATCTGGGAATCCAGTTGATATTGTAGAATCATTTTTCCAAGCACTAAGCTATATAAACAAAAAAATCGCTCAAAACGAAATTAAGCAGACAAAAATATAATAAAGATAATAAGACCTCTACTAAGTTTCTGTTTTTTTGTGCTAATTGGGAATCCAAGACATTGCCAGTTCCAGAATGTGTTCAGAATAACCTAAAATTTTCAAAGTGCCTTTAAATAGGTCAAGTTAAGCTGAGTTTAATCCCTAGTTTTAGAGGGTTCATATTGCCCACTCTTTAGTCTTCTGTGTGCAGTAGTGTCTTGTAGATAGTTGTTTGTCTTTTTTTCTTCTTCTTTTGACCATGATATTGTCTGTCCTTTTTCAATTTTCGGGTGGGTTCGTGCCCGGCTTTGTAAATTGCAAAAAGGGTGCACTCGACTCGCAGCTGCAAGTGATAAAGTTTACCAGTTGCTTGCCCATGATCAGTGGTTCTCTCCGGGTACTCCGACTTCCTCCACCACTAAAACTGGTCGCCATGATATAGCTGAAATATTGTTGAAAGTGGCGTTAAACACCAAAAATCAATCAATCAAAACATCAATTTGCGGACACCATAAAGCAGATCTCACGATATAACTGAAATACTGTTTAAAATGACGAGTTAAACATCAATAATACAATCCTCTCTAATGGAGAAGAGAATTCCCATGAAAGGGGCAGCCGTGTGTCGAGCGCGAACCCACATCACAAGCCAATGACCATAACCACATGACCACACATGCCCGTTGTTTACTTGGTCTTATAAGGTGGTTGCTTAGTGGTGATCAAATGAAAACCAAATAATACCACACTCTGGGAACAGTAACAAAATCCAATATTTGAATCGTAGAAAGATGGGCACAATCGATACCACATTAACATTCAAATACATGATCACTTACTTTCCTTGCTTGCTACATGTAGTTTAAAGTGGCAGGATAAAACTAGTTATATTGGCTCAAACCTTTTTCATATTGTTGACAATGTTTTCTTTTGTCTTTTAAATTTACCTGTACAAATCCGAAAGGAAACTGTGAATCAGTTTGTGTATCCGAATTAGCATGGAAATAATCCCTCCATGAGTCAATCATTCCAGGAAAAATACAGTTGTATGTGTTTGGTTGATTAGCATTCGCTTCTCCTTAAAATAGCAATGTAATGAGTTATACATAGAGGTAGCTGCGGAACCGTAGCTCTTTATGGTCCCCCTCCCCTTTTTTTGGCGGACCATATGGTCCGCAAATATCAGAAAACTGGCCAAGAACCAAAAGGGCTACGGTTCCGCAGCTAACATAGAGGTAAAACAAACAATAGTAGTTCTAGTTAAGAAACAGCACACAAGACCCACCCAGTTTCTCTTTGTAGAGATCGCTTGTGTTGTACACTATATAGATTACATGTTCCTTTTTGTGGACCATTGTTTGCTTTTCCTGTTTTTTCTTTCTTTTTATCATTATATTGTCTATTCACCTATTTACGACCTTTGTTTAACACTATTAGTATCTTTAAACATTTATGTTTTGCTTCTTATTCGTTGTTTATGAGGTACACATGCTTAACAACAAATTGAACATATAATGTTTGGCATACCAATCTCGCCAATTTTCTCTCCATGATAGTTAGAACTTGCACCAGACAGATATCATCCCTGGAGTAAAAGCAATCTGTATTAAATGATTATCTAGATTCAAAATAATATGCAGTAAAATAAAACAGCATATATATCATATTTATTAGGAAATGGGGAAAATTGTCCTTGGACATGACTTGTATCTGTCTCAAAATTCCTGGAGAAATTATACTGCACACCACCAATTCTATATCGATTTCTTGTATTAGTTTTATGCTCCCTAATTTCAGATGAGAGGTGATTGTTTCTTTTGTTGATACAGATGAAATCATTGACCATCACTGTTTAAACTTTCTTTTCATAATAAAACGTTTTTGCAATTAAAAATGAAATGTTTTTTCCAGTAATTCCCGTTTTGGTCCTCAAGAATTTCAATCTCCACTTAAACACAAAATGGCTGACAATATACTACTTACTACTGGTTCCACGTATACATACCTTGGTACCAGATAACACCATATATTGTCATATTTGTCAGAGGAAGCATCATGGCATTCCACAGGACAGAGTGGGAAGTTTGTACCCTACAAAATAAATAGGATTCCTCTGTTAGAATTACAAACAATGAAGGATGAATTCATAAATACCGAGCCATGGATGAACTGGATTCCTGTTTAAATAGAACATACCATTGTTATTACAGTCAAATATGTGGTGCCAATGGTTTAAAAAAAAATAATGTTTTTACTTTGTCTTGTTGGGGAGGGAGTAAAATAAATTGAAGTGTATATTGTTTGCTTGTTAAACTTATGTATTATATTTTATTGCATTTCACAAAATCTATATTCCATTTCAAATGTAATACAATAACTCATTATTTTTATTTAATACCACTGGATTCTCACAAACGATTGATTATTTCTACATATATTCATGACTATATATTTGGTAATATTAATCCCATTTTGGTTTCCATATTGCTATTAACTTGCATTTCATTGGATAAATCAGCAATTATCAAAACGATTACGCATTGATAATAGCACACTGCTAAAGCCTATTCATACGCCCTTGAATCACATCTTGACTTTCAATTAAAAAAAAGGCTTGAAATTTATTTGTTTTGAAAGCAATAAAGAAAGATATTTCATGGAATCACTTAAAAAACAAGATAAATGCAATAGAATCATTGTTATTGTACAGTTTGGAAACAAGTGGACTGTGGAAGTGAAAGAAATGGTATTTTCCTGCATTTCGTTTGAGTATAGTGGGAAGATTTGTATTGACGGTATGGGTTATGTGAATATCAAAAAGGTCAAGTGCCCTGGTCCAATAGAATAGAATTCTGGTATTAGGGTTTTGATTCACTTTCTAGCTGCCGTGCACCAAGTAAACACAATGTTTTTTTTCTATCGAGCACGGGTGGCTGTCGGCAAAACAGTTTGTGTTTTGTTGTTTTTCATGAAACAAATATGGACAGGGGCGTAGCTAGACATGTAAATGAGTGTAGGCACAAAGCTTACGGCGAGAGGTCTGGGGACCGCTTTAGGTCCCAAGTGGGTCCATGGGGGGCGAAGCCCCCCGGAAGCTCATGAGATCTTGTGTTTTTGTTATGCTAAAATTGCTAAGAATGTACATCATGTTAGAAGTGATATTTTTTTTCAATCATTACGATTCAAACATCACTTTGTAGCTATTTCTTCTGTAGATTCTGACGTCTTTTTCCTTTTATTACCCTTTATTAGAAACTTGTCCATTGTTTACAAAAAGACTTACTTCGTAACTAAGAGTTATCGGACTTAAGCGTAAGTTAACGTTAACGTTGAAATCAAATACGGAAAAGAACCGGTTTTCGATTTCGCACTGAAACGGGTTAATGTGGACATTTTTGTAGTACTTATATAGCATTGCCGTACGATTTGGTACGGAATTCTCAAATAGGTTATTCTCGGAATGCAGAGCGTACAGACATTATTTATTT
>MJUT01056679.1:62969-76386 GCA_002080005.1 Gigantidas platifrons
CCCTTTCGCTATTTTCTGTCAACAGGAAGTCAACTTATCAACAACTAGTTTCCCAATATTCAACAAGAGTAAAACATGAAAGGGGTACCAGAAAATTTATATCTCGGCCAATGAGAGTATATAACACACATTTATCCAGTCAATGCAATTTCACTGCTCAAACAGAACAAATGCAGAATAAAGGGATTTACGTATCGATGGATATTAGGTTCTTTGGATCATAAACCCTTATATCAACCTCCGCAAAAGTAATTAATTGTGGACTATATTAGAAAAATATGTAGCATAAGCTATATGTTCCAGGTCTAGATGTAAACGTAACCCTTGGTTACTGTAGTTGTTACTACCGGTACGCTTCAGACTTCAAAAAAATCTCATCAACTAGTTCTTGAGGCAAGAGTACTTCCTATTTGTTACATTTCATATTATAAGAATAAAAAATGTTCATTAACATGCGCTTTACGGTTCATTAAAATTACGAAATGGAAATGATACAACCAAATATCAAAACTTGGATATGGTCTATAAGATCGAATTTCTTCTTATGTATAGTTCTTAGCTTGGACAAAGTATGCGTATCACAATTTAATGCATTACCAACTCCGTATACTTCTCTTTCATTTGACGTACCAGTCCTCTCATGGTATCTAACAAGGAAATCCATTAAGTCCCTCCAACATTAATGTCTTCAAAGTGTTTCATCAAGCTTTTGAATTTGTCAACCAAAATCCTATTGAGTCTATTTATAAATATGTTGAAGAGTAGCATGTTACCGTTACAGTCACAGTCACAAGTGAGTCAAGCAGTCACCTTCAGTTATTATGTGCCACAGTGGATATGGTAAATGACGATGATTACGATCTTGTATCTGACAGTCTTCTTTACCAGTTTGTTCATTTATACAAAAATATGATCTTTTCAAATCAGTAAGTATTTCAAACAAACGGTAATTTCCCGGATACTTCTGGAGTCTATTTTCTTGCTAGATCAACAGTTGTACAACTTTCGTTTTATTTTTCCATACTGCTGTCTCCAAAGGATGTGTGTCTAGGTAGGTTTTAGGTATACCATTGTATTTACTGTGAGTTAATAAAACTAAAGTGTCATAGTAACCGTTTTCTGCTGCCAAAAATAATGGTGATTTACCTGTATCGCATAAATCCAAATCGGTACATGAAGTATTTTCTAAAATATGCTTAGCAATATCAAAATAGCCCTTTTCTACAGCAATAGACAGTGGAGATGTGGCATCATCATCAGTATGAAGAAAATCACAAAAAATTGACATGAAAGAAGAATATTTATCGTCTATCTCTACTGTTGCTTCTTATTCCTTTCCGATGTTAATTATTTCTCCCTTTTCTACTTTTGTTTGTTCTTTCCTTCCCACAATTATTTCCTCATTTCCTTCTTTTGTCTCCTTCATGTAAATTATTTCTTCTTTTTCTTCCTGTTCTCTTGTGAGAATTGTTTCTTTCTTCCCTTATTGTACTTTTGAGACGTAAATTGCTTCTTTTTCTTTTTCCTGCTTCTCTGTTGAATGACTTATTTCTTCTTCTGAATATCCACATGGATTACTTTCTGCAAGAATCTCGTTATCATTGGTCCCTTTAGAAATAGTTTTATATTGTGCCTTCACATTTTCTTCACGTAAGGCTCCATGTACAGTGAGTAAAATAACAATATTACAATACCCAGAAGATGATGCTACAAACAATGGTGATTGTCCATCTTTATTATGCAAATTGATATCTGCACCATAACTAAGTAAACATTTAACAACATCACATTCTCCTTTCTGTGATGCTAGAAACAATGGTGTTTGTCCATATTCATCACACAAATTGACATCTGAACCAGAACTAAGTAAACAGTTAACAACATCACATTCTCTTTTCTGTGATGCTAGAAACAATGGTGTTTGTCCATATTCATCACACAAATTGACAACTGCACCAGAACTAAGTAAACATTTAACAACATCACATTCTCCTTTATGTGATGCTAGAGACAATGGTGTTTGTCCATATTCATCACACAAATTGACATCTGCACCAGAACTAAGTAAACATTTAACAACATCACAATATCCAAACATTGATGTTAGAAACAATGGTGATTGTCCACATGCATCAAGTAAATTGATATCTACATCAGAACTAAGTAAACATTTAACAACATCACAATGTCCAGTCATTGATGCTAGAAACAATGGTGATTGTCGACATGCATCAAGTAAATTGATATCTGCACCAGAACTAAGTAAACATTTAACAACATCACAATGTCCAGTCATTGATGCTAGAAACAATGGTGATTGTCGACATGCATCAAGTAAATTGATATCTACATCAGAACTAAGTAAACATTTAACAACATCACAATGTCCATACATTGATGCTGCAAACAATGGTGATTGTCCTAATATATCACTTAAATTGATATCCGCACCATAGCTAAGTAAACATTGAACAACATCACAGTGTCCTTTACATGATGCTCTAAACAATGGTGATTGTCCATCTTTATTACGCAAATTGACAACTGCACCAAAACTAAGTAAACATTTAACAACATCACAATGTCCACACATTGATGCTGGAAACAATGATGATTGTCCATATTCATCACACGCATTGATTTCTGCACCAGAACTAAGTAAACATTTAACAACATCACAATGTCCTTTCCATGATGCTATAAACAATGGTGATTGCCCACCTTTACTACGCAAATCGATATCTGCACCAGAACTAAGTAAACATTTAACAACATTAAAATGTCCAGCCATTGATGCTAGAAACAATGGTATTTGTCCATCTTTATCAGTGACATTGATTTCTGCACCAGAACTAAGTAAACATTTAACAACATCACAGTATCCAGACATTGATGCTATAAACAATGGTGATTGTCCACATTCATCAAGTAAATTTATATCTGCACCAGAACTAAGTAAACATTTAACAACATCACAATGTCCAGTCATTGATGCTAGAAACAATGGTGATTGTTGACATGCATCAATTAAATTGATATCTGCATCAGAACTAAGTAAACATTTAACAAGATCACAATGTCCTTTCCATGTTGCTATAAACAATGGTGATTGCCCACCTTTATTACTCAAATCGATATCTGCACCAGAACTAAGTAAACATTTAACAACATCACAATGTCCAGACAGTGATGCTAGAAACAATGGTGAGTGTCCATTTCTATCACACACATTGATTGGCTTATATAATGGAATTATGGTATAGACGGTTTTTATTAAGATTCTCATAAATATTCATATATCTCGATAACGACGCTAAGCTAGGCAAAATTTGTAAACAACATGGCAACCTCCAGTGGAGAGAATATTTCAACAAGAGATTTGTCGAAACTACCAGATATTTCTTTCACCTTTGTGGAAGATTTCATCAAAGGACATGGTACTAGCTCTGGTAAAGAACAAATGGCTAAAGGATTTAAATATTACAGCGAGGAATAGGTACATTCTGTATCGGGTAAGTTCTGATGTCTCGATACGTTTCTTACTTTCTAAGGACTAACGACAAGGGCGTCTGTAACTTTTTATTTGCATTTTTGTCTACAACTAGGAATTTATCTCAGAATTCTACATATTTTTGTTGTTTAAAAATTAAATATCGCTTGAAATGTTATTGCAATGTCGTGTTGCTTCGCAATTAAAAGCCGATTTAATGTAAACAAAGTAATGAATCAATGACTAGTTGACTGGGCGATCATGTATTGGGATATTTTTATGGGCGACTTGCACTAACAAATGAAGGGTTTTGTAGTATGTATTAAGAAGAACATTGAAATAAATATAGCTGATGTCGGTAAATTATATTATATGAACATTTTCATGAATGACAGAAGTAATGTGGGTGCATTCGTTTCTTTTGCAGTGTACCCAGATGAGGGTGGGTGCTTGGTTAAAGGCAAATGTTTCAGGTCTCAAAGAAAAAATGAGTCCCCGCATGAAATGAAGGTAAGCATATGACATGCGATTCAAATAATATACATTGTTACAGTTATGTTTGTGCACATATATGCAAAGGATATTCCTGTCATAAACAGACTCATTGACACAAAAAGGGGGGTCAGTGCAGAGCTTGTGTAAATGTGTTGAATCTATTCACCGACTTATAAGCTTATTTTTATTAACGAATCAAATTTTAACATATATATATGATAAAAAAATGTAGAACCGGTGTTATATTTATTTTATAATTCGTAAGTTCAGGTAGAATTGAAGTCCCAATTTCCAGTTAAATGTTTTCATGTTGAAAAATATATAGGATCTTTAATGTAACAATAAATCTTTATGCACAAAACAAAACACAAGTTCCTAAGTATAAACTTTACAACAACAACAAAAAAACAACATTTTTTTATGAACACTATCATGACTATTTTTGAAACAAGTTAATTATAAATTTTGAATTTTCAGATTTTCATCAACAAGGAAAAAGTTGAGAATGCATGTTGTACTTGTACGATTGGACAGAGTGGTTATTGTGGGCATGTTACTGCCCTTTTGTACCAACTTGCTCATTATAAAAAATGAAATTGGAAATTATTCCAACAGATGTTGCTAAAACATCTTTACCACAAGCTTGGCATATACCAAGGGGGCCAAAATGACATGGAGACAAAGCGGACAACATTGTAGTACAAGGTTACGACAGAGAAAATCCACAGCGAGCCACGAAAGGGATCAAATCCACATTATACAACCCTATTTCTGGAGAGGAATCTTTAAACATTTGCAGTTTAGTTGATCAGATGAAAGACATGGATATTTTGTTCAGAACTGTTGCAATGGAAAATTATACTGACTTGGTGCAAACACAGTTTGGAAAGTTTCAAAAAGGATGTATGTTGAGTTACCAACAAAAAATGCCTAGTGACTATATTTTGAATTTAATGGAAAATAACACTTTTCCAGAGTTGCCATAAACACATGTTATGGTTTGCAATGTGAATACATTTCTCAGTGAAAAACAGATGCAGCAATGTATTTCACTGAAAGTAACACAGTTACATAGTATTGCAATTGAACAAAATACCCGCCTTCAGACACCTGATCCCAAATGGCACAAAATAAGAAAAGAACGCATCGCAGCATCTAATGCAGGAGAAATTGTGAAACGACGAGCAGGTATGATTTCTATTTTGTTAAACATTTTGTGTATTAATCCAATGTTTAATTTGTTTTAATGAACGGAAAGTAGTCCTTTCTGTCACATGAAAATAAATTGATAGCTGTCTTAGAAGACAGACAGTTTGAATATCCTTTTCATAATACACATGCAGCCAAACTATACACAAAACTGTTTTCTGAAACTTGAGAAATTATTGCTTTTATAAAAAAAAAATACTACTGTTACTTTATAATGTGCAGTCTTACAGATCTGTTGTATTCATTTAAAAAGTAGAAAACAGTTATATTCCTAGCTGGACGTTAAGCAACCATTCAGTCAGTCAACAATTTTAATAATTAATGTGAACTTTCAAAGTTATGAAGAAACAAGAATCCCAAGAAGAAAATAAAAAAATGAAATTTGAAATATGTAAAGAAAATTTAGACTTAGTTTTCACAATTCTTATGGTATATTTTTGGGGTTTCAGATGGAAGTAAACTTGCTGAACGTTTGCAGACAGCACACAGAGTAGAAACAGCAGCAATGAAACGTGGCACTGGATGTGAAGTTGTTGCAGCACAGGCATATATCCAGGTATTTTAGATTTTTACATTGTTAATACATTTGTAACTTGAATGTGTATGTGACCTGTGCATCCTGAAATAATGTGGTAGTACTGCAGTGTAATATATTTGTCTCCAACTTTGCTTAACATGGTATTTGAGCTAATAAGAGCTACATGTAATAATATGAATCCCACACAAACGAGTAAATTAAAGTGCTCTGAAAGGGTAGGATTCAAGACAATTGTGGATTTACTCATCAAAATTGAAGAAGTAAATAAATAGTTACAAGACAACATTTTGTGGGACCAGGATGGCTCAATGAGTTAAGTCGCTGGATCTAACAACGCATACAAGCCTATCACCTATACGGCGTGGGTTCGCGTCCGGCTTTGTAAATTACACAAAGGGTGCACTCGCTCGCAGCCGCAAAGTGATAAAGTTTACCAGTTGCTTGCCTATGGTCGATGGTTCTCTCCAGGTACTCTGGCTTCCTCCACCACTAAAACTGATCGCCATGGTATAGCTGAAATATTGTTGAAAGTGGCGTTAAAACACCTAAAATTAAAAAAAAATTAAAAAATCAACATTTTGAACAAATCATAATTATAGATTTTTTTTTATTTCAGAAGATGAATGACAATGTTAATTTGTATCCATGTGGGGTGATTGTTAACCCCTTTTGTCACTGGCTTGCAGCAACCCCTGATAGGAAAGTGTATGCGCCTGATAGAATCCCATCATTTGGATTATTGGAAATAAAATGCCCTGATAAAAACAATTTGTCTGATGTGAAATGTCTTCATATTCAAGATGGTGAATTGACATTAAAAAAGAATGACAATTATCATTATCAAATTCAGATGCAAATGGCAGTTTCAGGACTTAGTTGGTGTGATTTTTTTTGTTTGGCTGGAAAATGAGTCCCAATTAGAGACCGTATATTTTGATGAAGTCTTCTGGCAAAAAGCAAAAGATAATCTTGACTTGTTTTTCTTCAATTATTGTTTGAATTAGATTGTAACACTTGAGCTTGTAACAAACATGACAACAAAGATATCATTTTAGTTCTTTTGTTTTATTAATGGTCTTCTAAATAAAGTTAGCAGATTGGCTACTGTCCACAACTGGTTAACTGATCCTGCAATTGACAATGGCACTGTTGATTGTAACAAGCGATATTCTTTAACCCGTTTTATATGGCGCTCCACGAGTATCCTAAAAGACGCAATTGTTTGGTTGTCTTGTATCTGTGATGATGTAAACTGTCCATCGCTACATAAAAAATGAGGAGTTGCTATAGTTACTCCCGTCCCTTCTAACAGTTTATTCAAAGCAAATCCCTTGTCAGCCATTATTTGATCTCTAGGCTCTAGTAACTCGATGAGCCCAGAAGTCTTTGTAATTTCAATGTCAGACATACATCCAGAATACAGAGAGGAAATAAATGTAACTGCACCATGAGGAGATATTCCAACTAATCCTTTTCTGGTATTGTGACTCTTGTAGGTTGAGAACGTTTTTGATGCTAAGGCTAATGAAGAAGGTCTTTCTGTACAAATTTTGACACGTGTATCAGGATATAATTTTTGAAAATATGTTGGCATGTAGTGGAGGACTTTTTCTTTACTTGGCCAAATATTAATGCTTCCCAAGATAAAGTACATGTAGTTTGTCCATGTAATGATTTGTCTGCTCACAGTAGATTTGTGAATATTGAATCGCACAGACAAATCCTCCGAAAGAAATCCACATTTCAATCTGCACAAAAACATAAATAGTTCATCTATGGGATCCATTGATTTTGGACGTCCTCTGGTTGTCATGTCATCCGACTGGTTGTAGTAAACACTTTTCATTCGTGTTGCAGTTGGTTTTATAGTAGAAAAATAAATTATAAGTTGGAAAGCCTGTATAAAACTCAATCATATCATCGTTAAAGGAGAAGCGTGTCACACCAAATCTTTCCAATTGATATTTTGTCTGAAGCTCAGAAATTTCATCATTTTTTGCTTTTAGTTCAGATTCTTTGTCCTCCAATGCCTGTTCCAGTTGTTTTATCCTGTCAAGGCAGTTAACATGCACACCATCATGGACACTTTCTCTGTAAATAATAAAAAAAAAAATGTTTTTTGGAGATAAAAAAATATAATATTAAAAATAGAAAGCTGTCAGCAGAATAAATTCCCTCCCAAATTTCTAAGAAAATTACATCGGTTAACTTGTTCTCGCCAATGATATAGCTGAAAAATTGCTGAATTTCTCCCCACTGAGTTTGTTTTCCATTCAAAAATGTATGGGACAACATCAGCTTTCAAACAATTTCTGTTAAGTGTCCAACGGAAATCCTCCTTTTTGAAATGTCTGGAACATACTACAGTATTTCCACCGATCTGTTAAAAAAAATTAAATTATTTATGAACAAAGTTGAAATAAGTCATTTTTTTGTTAGTACAGTGAGTGATTGTTTTTTAACGCATATTCATCAATTTTTCAGAAAATACACGACCGAGGATCAAATCCACTATCTACATGTACCACAGCATGCTATCTATTACGCCACAGTTGCGTTTTTTGCTTGTACAAGCATAGCCATAGGGTGTTGTCAGCATGTAGCTAGCCGCTACACGTTGTGAAATTCATCAACGATAATTCCCAGATGTTTATTATAATTATAAAAATATGATACTTTCTTTGAAGTGCATCTTTAAAAACCTTTATTTTACTTTTGTGCAGAATTAAATTGAAAAAGAAAACGTAAATAATCACGAAAATATAAATTTGGCACTTAATCTGTCGGGTTTTGTAACTTGACAGTTACTTGTTTACATAAACACGTGTTTCTTAAAATCAATTTGTTTACCTTGAAAAACGGTCCCTCATCCCGTCTAATTACAATTATCCATTGTTTTCTTAACGCAGATTTCTTCTCTGATGGTATATGATGGAAACTTAATTCTGTATGTATTCTGGCATTTCCATTACACTGTGGAACACAACAATATTCATCTCGAGATTTTACGTTAGCTGCAGCTTCAGCAGCCATGTTGATGATACAATGCCTAGCTTAGCCTAGTTTTCGAGGCAATGACCCCACGTCAATGAATATATGAGTAACTTTTAAGAACCGTCTATATGCTTTAAATTCAGTTATCATTTGGCCCGTCTGTGTATCGCTAATCTGGTTATAATTTTTCTCTTTCTATAATCCCCCCACTCTAAATATTTTTCAAAGCAAAAATTTGACTTGACTTGAACAATCTATATGTGCTTAACTTATTTCCATGGTCACTGTTAGAGTTATCTCTTGAAAAAAATTCTTCTTGCAATTTCTAAATATATTTTTCCTGTAGTAATTTTATAACCTTGTGCCTGATTAATTTTCGTTTAAATTTAACCGGCGAAAGATCGAGAAATTGACAAATGGCTTTTACACAACTAGTCCACGATCCTTTATTTTCATTGGCCAGCTGTTCCGATACAACAAATGCCTCCTTTAAAAGAATATCATCACTATTTAACAATCTAACATAATAGGTTAACATATTAAGTAAAACTTCTAACATGAAATGGTATCTACCTAACTCTCCCATAACTCCAATGTGTGTTGTCCTTTTATTCACTTCTAAAACATATTTACAAAATTTCTTGTGTATATTTTCTAGTGGAAAGCTATTACATAGTTTAATAAAAAAAAAGTTATCTTTTTAGCTTAACCAATAAAAATAATAAATAAAGACACTAAATGCATATATACAAATGTAGGTCACAGCTTTGTGTATAAATCAATTTACTATAATATTTTTATCATGTAAGTAGAATACCGGTTTATAATTTATCAATATCTTAATCATAATCTTGAACTTCATTGCATGTTGTGTTTCATGTGTGTTAATATATATGTCATTTGAGTTTCAGTCAATGTCTTACATCAGAAGAAGCACGAGAAAGAGAAAACAATCGGCCATTATGGAACCTCCTCAAGCAGCATCAGTAAGACGGAGGGCCACTGAGTCCAGACCTTCCCGTCCAGCTCAACCCACTTTGGGAGATTCATATGGGTTGTCCGTTACTCAGACCCAGGAGTTAACAAGCATACCAAGCCAGTCTTTTACTTCATTAGGGGCTGGTTTTCCAGCTCTACAGCCTCCTATTACATGTACATCACAAGCAGGTAATGATTCAGTTGCCATCACATACTCCCAGTTTTTATCCTCAAGTTTGACACCTGCAACAGTAACATCTATAAATGACTGTACAATGTCGTTCGCTCCGCAAATTTCTACTCTACTTCCAGTACATGTATTCCGTTGGGGTCACCTCAGCCCATGTCGAGCATAAATAATGATGTAGCTGCTACTGTCCCACAAAACATCAAAGACAAAATTATGAAAGGGCAGTACATTGACCCAGCTACCCTTTTGTCAAACGACCATAATCCAAATGTTCAAAAACTAGTTTTGTTAAAAGGCGAATTAGTCGTGGAAACGCCGAAATCAGCCGTTAAGATTTTGTCCATTGAGCAATGGTCCAATGCTTTTATTATTTACACCAGTGTTTACTGTACAGCTCATCCTCAATGATTTCAGGAATTATTAAAATATTTATATGTTATTCGTCAAGGGGCATTGCGTTGTAACAATTTAGGCTGGAAATCTTATAATGAACAGTTTCGCTTGAAAAAAGCTTTCAACCCATCCAGTTCTTGGGCCGAAATATATATGGAGTTGTGGCTCATGTTTATAGCCAATAATTCAGAAAACTTTGCTAATTCATGTCAAACAGGCTTGGCATATTCAAATCAAAAATGCTATCCTTTTAATTATTCCAACAAATGTTATCGTCAATCTTGCAATTATAGTCACACCTGCCTGAGGTGCAATGCCCCTCATCCGCTTGTAAATCGTAGAGCTCTTGTAGTTACAAGTACATCAATCAACCAAGGTCAACATAACGTTTAAAATGTTATGCAAGGGCAACGTAGTCAAAGAGCTAATGTTAATGTTTCACATTTTTCATTTAGAAATCCTCAACAGTTCCAGAGACCACGAACTAATGGTTCACCTTTGGGACAAGGGATATACCCCTATTAAACCACAACAGCTAAACTTTTTGTTAAAAATTGTTATCCAAATTTTAAAGATGCAAATGGACCCCCTATTAAACTACAACAGCTGAACTGTTTGCTAAAATATTTTATCCAAATTTTAAAGACACAAATGAAGTCCTTGATTGATTTACCAAAGGTTTTCGTCTCTAATACACTGGACCAAGGTTCCATATTACAGCTCCAAATTTACTGTCATTGAGCACAAAGATGAGACATTAGCCAAGTTATGAAAAGAAGTTGAATTGGACGGAATGCTCGGTCCATTTGTCAATTTGCCCATTTCAACCTTGGCCTAGTTCCAAAACCAGATGGTTCTTGGCGTCTAATAACAATTTTGTCATACCCTCCATATTACAGTATCAATTCTTTTATAGAAGACAAATTTTGTAAGGTTAAGTATTCATCATTTGATGCCATTCGGAAAGAGATGCCATTGTAGGCTTAATAATTCAATAGCAACATTTATATTGGGTCTGGGTTGTCGTTACATTCACTATCCAGATATAGGGAGAAATTACAGCAAATTATTGAAGCCAGATGGAGTTCACCTGTCCAATCTAGGCACTGACATTCTTTTAAATACATTGCAAGGGGGTGGGGGTTGGAACAAATTTTTGCTAAATGTCTGGATTGCAACTTTTCCATCTATGTACATGTAAATAGTGGTGCAAAGTTCATAAGTTTGGGAGCTTTTGGTACATATAAATATACAAGAGAACTGATATTCTGCAGTTAAATTTTTTTTTTAAGTTAGATAAATCATGTTTTATGGTTAAAGGTTCTGCCATGTTGTATTTGTATATCTGTATCTTTCTTAAGGTACTTGGGGTATCTGGGCTTACAGCTGTGCAGCAAGCGCCCATTCTTTAATGGCGGTTGACAGTGAATAGTTTCCTCCACACTGTCAATTGGCAGAATTCGCTGCACCTTTGAACGGTTGATCTATTATATATATATTGAACTCTCATATTGACCCCTTTTCGGAATCATCATCTGTGTTCCCACGATGATGCTAAAATTTCATCCCCAACATCTGTGTTTTCCCACGGTGCATTCATCCTCAGTGATTGTGGTTGCCATAATTCGCGGTAACCAGTTTGATCGATCGAGTGTATATAGTGATTGACAATATTTTCCATTTATTAAATAATGATTGATTTTATGATTGTACATTGAGAATAAAACTGTGGCCAGGGCCTTAATATGATAATGGAATTTATGGTATATGCTTTAAATTCAGTTATCATTTGGCCCGTCTGTGTATCGCTAAGCAACCGACGTTTACATTCGTAAAATCTTTCCTTTAATAACCAATCCTTCTTTTATTCTGCCCACACATGTTACTTTCTCTTTGAAAATTTTCCAAAACTCGATCGACAAATTATTTTGCTGGAGGGAAATTTTCCCTTGCCCACACTCCCCAATTTGTGATTGTTTATTGAACAGGTTTATAAATATACTTAAATTATAAAATCTTGACACAGAGATTTCAATTTTCAGTCAATTGTGTGTATTATGCCTTTATTGTTTGTTGATCGGATACTGCTGTGCTTTTAATGTATATTTTCAGGTTTAGCCTTCCAATTCTTGATTTTTATTGCAACTTGTGTGTCATTTTGTACCATGATCTCTGGCTGTAATGTGGATTAAGCAATCAATATTCATGCTTACCAGGAGGAAAATGAACATTTTCAACACCGGTATGACTTATAGCTGCAGCCTGCAGAATTCGCTGCACCTTTGAACGGTTGATCTATTATATATATATTGAACTCTCATATTGACCCCTTTTCGGAGTCATCATCTGTGTTCCGACGATGATGCTAAAATTGCATCCCCAGCATCTGTGTTTTCCCACGGTGCATTCATCCTCAGTGATTGTGGTTGCCATAATTTGCTGTAACCAGTTTGATCGATCGAGTGTATATAGTGATTGACAATATTTTCCATTTATTAAATAATGATTGATTTAATGATTGTACATTGAGAATAAAGCTGTGGCCAGATACCGACAAACAATTCTTCTTATTTGTTAAATGGCCTTAATATGATAATGAATCTGCACAAAACTTAAGAATATGATTAGAAATTCCATCAGAACCACTAGATTTGTTGGGATTAGCCATTCGTAAATATTTAAGAACATCATTTTCAAGAGCTGTTACACTCTGAATTCTCTCCTCAGTGAGAAAAGTAAGTGGTGGCAGTGCAGGGAGTTCATTAATGTTATCACTAATACACATTTGAGCGGTAAAGCAACAATTACAACTTTCTGCCTTCTCTAGGTCATCTGAAATAATATTGATATTGTCTTTTAAAGGGGGAATAACTCTATCGGTACTACAACCCAATGCAGACTTGCTGAGGGACCAAAATGTCCTTGGGTTTAAATTCTTATCAGAAAGAGATCTGATTATATTGTTGTCATATCTATGTTTTGCCTCTCTTTTCAACCTATTAACTTCACGCCTCGCAACAACATGAAAAAAATTGTCTAAATGTTATGAAATGTACGCGCATCGGAGAAAAGGCCTGCAACTGCACGTGTTTTGAGATCGATCAAGAAATGGACATCATCTTATTAACTA
>MJUT01056679.1:95364-111655 GCA_002080005.1 Gigantidas platifrons
CCATCTTATTAATTATCGACATTGTTTACGGAGTTTGCCGAATCGTCATTAAATCAGTACAATGCACTTATTTCTTATTTTCTGTGAATCTGCTTTTAGTCGACGTTAATTACGGACAAAGAACCTTGCAAGTTTGCAGTTAATAAGCGAAAAAATACACATTATTCGTTTTTACCTGTCACTAATAAGGTCAGTTGCATACGGAGAAAGCGAGGTCAAATTAAAGGCTTGCAAGACAATAATAAATCTATGGTAATTTTCGTTCTCAAAAGGCGAAAAGTGGTACGATAAGCTGTTTAATGTGAAATATTTACCTTTATTTCATCATTTTAAAGCTATTTACCAATTTCCAAAACATATAATTTGTTTGGTCAAAATCGTAGCTAATGCCCCTTTATACCTTTAAAGTAGCATTTTGTATTTTACTGAAATGTTGCCTTTTCTATATATTTAATGCGTTAGATTTTAGTGACATTTTTATTTCCACCGAATTCCTTAATTGAAGAATTATAGAGAATCATCTTCGAAGTTGCATACAGATAGACACCTCACTGAAACAATAGTCCATGCTGACACATTATTCTGACTGAGCCAACTATGATCTCTGCCCTTACCACTTAGTGTTGTGTGCTTAGCAGAGAAGTAGCAAATAACAGTTTAATAGCTTTTGCTTCATCCGATCCGGAATCGACAACAAATAATAGCGGGCACGTTTTGCTAACTAATACGCTGTGCAGATGACCGGTTGTTCAAAACAGTGGATAAAGGTATCCACTGGATAAATGTGGTTGCTCATAAGTTGTCCAACGGACAAATATGATTTATCCTGGACAACTTTTGTCCAGTCTAATTTGGTAGGGATAAAGTTTTATCCAGTGGATAAATATGATCGCCAATTGAAATTACATTAGATTTTTTTTGTCGTCATGAGGTTTTCCTCTATTCCATTTCAAAAATAGGATTTCCCCCTTTTGGAAATAGATTACACATAACAGGAACTAAGATAAAGGGACAGATTTTAAATACATATATAAATAAATATAGTATAGCTAATCGTAGATTTTGAATATCAACATAGGACCACGAGAGACCGAAGTACGCATAAGGATTTAAACGAGTGGGCGAAACTTGTTCCGTCCACGAGTTTAATCCTTAATGCGTATTCTGTCACGAGTGGTCTTATTTTGATATTCAAAATCTATGATTAGTTATACTGTTTATTATATAGACTTCCAAAATGTCATTTATATTATTTTATTTAATTTGTATATTTCATTCCACGCGTATGAATCTACGAGCAATGATAGTGTGTAATCAATATGGCCGCTCATTCAAGTGTTGTCGCTTCGATGAAAAAAATTGGAAATTTAAATGAAGGACGAGTTTCTGAATGTTATTTGAATATGGGCGGATTTGTAAAGTTTTTGTTGAAAAATTCGTTGCAATTGTGACTAATGTCAGTCCGATTTATCTGAGGAACCAGGCACGATGTGTTATCATTGTCCGAGTCGTGTGTATTTCATGTGTAAAAAAATTCGAACTAAGGAATGAATCAATGTCCTCAAATGAAACGTTTTGAAATATACCCGACTGAGCTTTAGTTTGATATACATTTTCATTTGTATTGCCATTGGAATTTGGAACATTTGTTTGGACATCTAGAATATTAAATTCTTGCATTTCCACATTTTCCAAGTCAACATCATTTTCTTCTAAAAATTTGGAGACTACAGCTGCCGTATATGCGTCAAAATGATCAGACATTTTGTTTTGTATTTTTTTAATTTTACGATTGTTCAAAGCAGACGTTTTTTCATTGAAAAGGGGTGGTGAAGGGAATTAGGAAACTGACAATCTACAATTCACTTTTAACAATGTCGTTGTTTGTTTATATTTAAATCTGTTGTATTATGCTAGTGAAATGATTCGATTTAGAATAAGCAAGTGTTTGATTTTAATGTATTAATAAAATGATTCAATTAAAATAATTTATAAAAGTACTAAAACTTTTTCATTTGTTTAATTGTTTCAGTTTACAATCATGTGTGTATTCACCGTAACACAACAAGGGAGGTAACCACTACACTTAAAGTTGTCTAAAAGTAGTTCTGGCGGGAAAAAACTGACATTTCACATGTGAAATATCGGAATTTATTTCACGGATAAATCTCCATAATTCACACCTAGCTATATGATAAATACATTTTTTATAAAACAGCTTGCCAAACACTTAATTCTGTCTCAAGAATTATTAATTAAACGAACTGTAGCAAATGAAATGTTTGTGACAAATTTTTCTTTCATATAGACAAAACTCGGTATTTTGAAAAGTTGTCAGAGAATGACCCATATAGTGTTCTGTGGTATTCGGTGGAGTTCTGTGGTATTCTGTGGTAAAAAGACGCACCTATACGGTCCGAGTTGTCTTAACATACGGGCCCACTAGTCTTCGCTTACGGTCCGACTTGTCCTCGCTTACGGGACGACTTATCTCGGTCCGAGTTTTCCGCGGCCCGAGTTGTCTGGCATCCGGTCTGGTTACGAGACCTGGGTTGTGTTCAATATCGTAACAGCTAGCCTAGCTGCTAGGTAAACTAGCCATGACGTTATTGAACGATTACCTACGTAGCAGTGCTAGCAAATATGGCGCCAATCATATAGAATAATTCATTGGAACATTTTAGCTAATCGTATGTGTCTAGTTACCTTAATAAATCCGTATTAAAAGCGTTGCCACTTCCTTTAATGTCACTATTTTTGCCTTATGAAATTAAATTTAGTTTTTGCCGCCATCTTGGATTCAAAAGCTAGCATATATGTTTAAGCTAGTTAGAGCTGCGTAGCGGCTAGGCTAGCTTTCCGTTCAATAGAATTATTCTACGTAGCTTAACCTAGCAGCTACGATGTTGAACGCATCCCAGGGTATAGCTGCGGAACCGTAGCCCTTATGGTCCCTTGGGCAGTTTTTCTGATATTTGCGTACCATAGGGCTACGGATTTCACCCTATCAAAAACTTTCGAAAATGCGCAGTGAAAATGTTTCTTACCTATTAAAATTAATTTCCAGCTCATTATTATAACAGATGTCTCACTTGTGACAAGTCCCGCCTACTTCTTCGGCCATCTTGCTACTCCGGTAGTCTCGTTCTGAGGTCACTTGATTTTTCCAACTATAACTCTGTTTTATTTATCACGTGACCTTAGAACGAGACTATCGGAGTAGCAAGATGGCCGACAAAGTAGGCGGGACTTGTCACAAACGAGACATTTGTTATACAAATGTAATAATGAGCTGGAAATTAATATTAATATGTAATTAAGTATAGAATAATGTAGATAAATATCTAACGAAACGATACACACATGTTTGATCGTTCTCGGACCCGATTTCATGAAAATAATTAGCAAGAAAGTTGCGCAACATCTTCACTGCGCATTTTCGAAAGTTTTTGATAGGGGGAAATCCGTAGCCCTATGCATATGGGAATGTGTCTTTTTACTCAAATACACCATAGAATAGTATTTATTGTGTAAGTTAAAGATTCTATATGAATTATTTTTCATAAAAAAAATCAAATTTCATAAATTTGCCACAAGAGTAATCAAAATGATCAATTTTATAACTATTATAAACGGGAGGGTTTAAAACCAGCACAGGTATTTTTCAGTACGTTTATAGGTATAACTTTTGAACGGAAGGAGAGATTTTCATGATGTAAATTTCATAATAAAGAAGAGATTAACGGTTTTAATTTGATATAAAGTTTTAAAAAGATATTGACATTTGATACCCTAAATCGTGGCAGGACAGTATTTTTCAATCGCGGAAATGACGATAATTTGAATCAAAATATTTGTTTTGATCACGTATAACTCTATTAAATAAAATGTTTGTCAAATAAATATTACACCATTTTAAAGCTTATATCTCAAGGATTAATAATTTGCATAGTTTATTCTTTTTAGATAAACACTTTTTGAGAAATCGTAACAGGACAGTGGACAGTTCAGCTTCAAAATCGGACATTCAGTATGTCATTTCTTAAAAGTAAAAGTCGACTATTCATTGCAAATATCGAACATTATATAAATTATGATTGATACAAATACAAATTAGAACTGTATAATCAAATAAAATATATTAACTAAAGAAAGCTTTTGAGTTTTCATATTATATTGAACTGATTTCGTGATTGTACGCGACCCGACCGAGATCGTTTGATATTGTCCGTAAAAACTGACTATTTGTTGAAATTTGTGAAACAATAACGATAGAGGAGCTAATAAATCATTAATTATTCATAAAACATCTCAAAATAATAGAAATAATATAATTTGAAGCTGTATTTGGGTATATTTGGGTAAAAAGTCACACCGGCCCTATGGTCCGCAAATATCAGAAAAACTGCCCAAGGACCATAAGAGCTACGGTTCAGCNACCCGCCAAAGTGAGAAACGAAACAGAAACGAAACACAGCCAAACGAAAAGAAACACAACGAAAAGAAACGAAATACGACAAAACGAAACAAAATCTGTAAACTGACAAACGAAACGAAACAGAATATGTAAAATGAGAAACAAAACGAAGCGAAACGAGATCATTCAATGGTTTAAAAAAAATCATTCCTCGACGTTTAAGCTATATGTTCGAGCATCTCTAAGAAACTTTACTTTGTAATCGAAGATGTATTTTACACTTACGCTATATATTTCATTTGGCAAAAGTCATGTACATTCCCAAATAAAAATAAACACTACCCGATACCTTAATAAATGTAGAATCAACCAATTCAATTTTATCATAATAGATGGACATATTAAAATATTAATTTGGCATTGTAAATTGACGAAATACTCCATTCGAATCAAAGTTCGGAATGACATACATATGTAGTATTTCTGTCATTCGTGTATATGTTACAGTAAATTTGTATAATCAGGAATTATGCATAATTACTGAATTTTCAGTAATTATGTATAATTACTAAACATGCTAGTGATTATATATAATCCCTGAAATTGACCAGTAAATATACATAATTACTGAAAATTTTGTTAATTATTCTACAAATTTACTGGTTTGATTTTAGGAAATTTGAATAATAATAATCATCTCTAGACTTGATCAGTCAATGTTAATACCATATATTAAAACATAGACATTCAATGTTAGTCTTTTTAAAAACCTTAAAAGTGAGTATATTGTGTTTGATTATTTCTTCTCAAATTAGTTAATCTTAAGTGAACACTAATTTTAAGAATGACACTTTAAATTCAACTGTTTAACAACATTGATGCATACAATATGGCTCAGGCACAAATGTCTCTTGGATTGGAGCAAAACTATGCTCAAAGGTTACTGCAACTTGGAAAAGTAACATGGATGCGTCAAAACAGTTGTAAAGATTGGCCAGTTGGAATAAAATTTGTGCAATTTACGAAAAACTTTAGCTACCATTGGGAATCAATCGAACACCATATAAGGCAATATTTGGAGTAGAAGCGAGAGTTGGTCTGACCTTATCTTCCTTACCGGACGAAATAATTTCAAAAATCAGCACTGAAGATGATCTTAAAGATATCACAAACACTGGATTTATAAATGACTTTGACATTATTGAAATAACCGATGAGGTTTCTAGCACTGGAAACACAGACAGTGTAACATGCATTGTGTGTCAGAAACCAGCTTCAAACGCTCATTCATGTTCAAAATGTAACAACACTGTACATGTGATTTATGGAAAAACAAATGGTGAAGAAGGCTTCGGGAGGTCAGTCTTATCTTTCTTATGTTTTCATGAAAAAGAAATTGAACTTGAAAGATCAAATGACACAGTCTGTACCGAAAAACAGGCAGAGCGAATGCTCAGTAGATCGAATAACATTTTGGAGGAAGTTGATATTGGTTGCAATGTTTTGATTCCAATACCCCAAGTTGATCGTGGTAAAGGTGACCCAAAGAATATAATGGCAATTGTGCATGAAAAGACTGACAATGGGTATCGTTTGGCTACAAAGCACGGAATTCTGCTGGCTCATACACAAGGAATCAATTTGAGTTGACAGATTCTCTATGTTTGGGTCATTCCGACATATCAATTGAACATTTCTCTTATTTCTCGTGAATAAAAGAAGATTTACTATTTGAATGACATGTTTTTCTTTTAAATGTGGTTGTTGTGGTAAAAACAGATGTGAAACAAATAGATGTGCATGCAGAAAGGCTGGACAAATGTGCAATAGTAGATGCCATCCAAATCTTGCTTGTAAATATACATGAATGTATTTATCACTTCTTCTTTGTAAAGTGTTTTATGTGACATTGATTTGATTAAAGCGTCAAACTGTTTAGCCCTTTTCTAACGCATGTAGGGTTAAATAAGGAGAAATTAGCATTTCAGTAATTATGCATAACAACTGGCAAAATTTCAGTAATTATATATAATTCCTAAACTCGTTAGTTATTATACATAATTCCTAAAAATTTCAGTAATTATGCATAATTACTAATTATACAGATTTACTGTAACATATATATATATATGCTAGATGTGTGTAGATAATCACGCAAAGTTGCATTATCCTAGGGATTATTCCTTTTATAGATCAGGACCAGAGATGGGTCCGATTACTTTCAATGTAATTGATTAAATTACAATTACTTTGCCAAATGTACGATTGAAATAAATTAACGATTACAGCATTTCTGAAAGTAATTGATTAAATTGATGATTACATTGATAAAGTAATCATGATTACATCTGATTACAATGAATTTTAAAATAATTCATAATTAATTGAATGATGTTTAACATGTTAGCTAAGTTATTTGCATTTTTCATAAGGACTTAAGGACTTTATTGGATATGTTTTTAAAGTAGAACTTCAAACTTCACAATTTAATAAATCACATAGATTTATAACATATATACAATGTAACATGTACAATTTGACAATTTGTAATTTTATGAACCATTGCACTTGATCATCATCAATCGTTGAAATGTTTTAAATTTTAGTCTACATCTACAATTTTATATACCCTTGAGTTTTACTTTGTAAATTTATTAAAACATCAGTATGGGTTCTTTGATAGTTCGATTCTCACAAATTTGTTTTTCATTAGAATATTTTTTGTTGGCATTGTATTCATATTTTGTGAAATTGTGATATCTTATAAAATTGAGAAAGAAAAAAGCACCATTTACAAGAAGCATACTTATTAGATATGAACACTAAAATAACTCTGTTTGGACATAATATATTAATATATTATCCATAGATACAATTTGAGATTTATGTCCATTGTAATCAGAATGTAATCAAAAAGTAATCACGATTACAGGGTATTTTGAAAAGTAATTGATTAAATTAAATTACATGTAATAAGATTTTGGGATGATTAAAGGAATACTCCAGTTAGTTGAAAAGTTGTTTTTAATTCAATTCATTATCACCTTTTATTGATAAATAGCTTATTATTTTTAAAAAAGCACCCTTATTAACATTAATATACCCAATTAAAAATGTGAATATTTGGAATTTACTGTCGTAGTGTAAGCGGCCATGACACCTTTTCATGTGACGTCACAGGACCGTATCATGTTAGTTGAATAAATAACATGTATCTGACTCTTCCCAACACCGTGCCCGTTTGGTTATGTTTTAATATAAGATCAACTGCAATACAATGTTTATAATCGTATATCGTTCTAATTTTCTTTCTTAATAATCCCATCCAATGTTACATTTTAACTGGGACTATTATACTGACGGGACTGGAAGCTCTCGGATTAACCATGCAATCAGAGATCGAGATCTCAGTGCCGAAAACGAGATTTCGATTTCCGCAAGATTTCGATTTCCGCCATATTATTTTGACAGTGGAAGCGTCGGTTGAACATACAATCAAGTAAGTGTTTTTATAGCATACAGTGATTATCATTCATTATGTAAACACAATAATTATCGAATTAATATGTTATTATAACAAATTGAATAGTTAAGAATTTCTTAAACTTGTCTGTGTCTGTGCATGTTTTTTTCGAGATCAAAGTAGTAGATTTTGAGAAGAAAATCGAAGCGTACCCACGCTACTATATTTGAAGCAGCTTTCGAATATTTCCAAAAACTTGTTGTAATATCAGAAATATATCATTTCTTTTTTTGTAAGTTAAAGAAATATATACAAAGGATGGATCGACATATCTTTTACCCAGTTTTGTCCAATAGCAAGTTTCTTACGAGAATCGCATTTTGATGTCATCTTGCCCGAGTCAGATAAGACTTATGACACTGTGGAATTTATACAACTCCTTCTAATCGTGTAATTATCGGCACTCAAACTATTGCTTTTCTTAAACAGTAATGAGAAACGCATAGGAACTAATCATTTTAGTCTTAATGTTTTCACCTGAATCTTCAGAGCAAGTCGATGAAATAGCACATTTTTTTTTCTCAGGTTTTGCCTTTTTTACTCAGGTCATGTAGATGTGATGTTTACTTAAAAAAACCTAAAATCCTCTACGATTTAAGTATTTTATCTTAAATTGGTTTATTTAATTTGCCGATGATACTTTCTGTTGCGTTTCTGCTTTAATTATTTCATCTTATTAAAATTCATTTATTTAATATTTGCCGATGATACTTTCTGTTGCATTGGATTGTTTACACGCTAATTAGTCACGTGATCACACAGCTGTCAATCAAGGAAAAAAAATCAATAATCTTGTTATCGGGACATTGAAATCTTGAACGAACGATCAGTTTCCAGTCCCGTCAGTATAATAGTCCCAGATTTTAATAAAACAATGAGTTTATTTGTATCGGCAGGGGGGAGGGTCTACGTATAATTTCATCTTAGAGAAGTTCATGTTTTACGTGATTGGCCGTATAGTTTAAATAACTGTCAGTTTTAACTCATGTTATGCGTACACATGTTTTTTTTTCTTTTTTGTCCACAATGCTGTCGTACTTTCCCGTGTTTTTCGAGGTCACTGATCGATGTGTTGACAAGGGTAATTACACAAACAAATTCTTCTCACATATTCCCTTTTAATTTCGTTAGTGCAATAAAATGCTTAACATGAAGTCATAATGATTTTGTAAATATCAAAAGATAAAAATACGACGTTATTTTACGATTTACATAATTTTTAATAATAAAATTGCAACTGATCAATGCTGATATGATATACGATACCGGCACTAATACGTCACAGCTCTTTCGGAAGAGCTTTAATTTTAGGTATAATCCGAGAATGGATTATGTCCCTTGTCTTCTCACATTGTAGAGTGTTGAAAAATGGCGACCCCCATTGTTTGGTGCAACAGGCAACTTCAATCACCAAATTCTACCTTACGGTATATTGTTTTTAACATTCATTAACACAAATGTCTTTCAGTTAATGTCATTTAAATATTCACGCTAACTTGTTAAGACCATGGAGTTTTCCTTTAATGAATGCAATGATTACTCGAAAAAATGTAATCGATTACAGCTGATTAATGATTACAAATACAATTACCCCATCTCTGATCAGGACAGGAGGAAAGGTGCACAATGAACCGTCTAGGGCTTAACAAAAAATATAGGTTGTATATGGTAACCCAACCCTACCTAAAATCTAGTGCCCACAATAGTTTTTTATATACATTTTCTCAACAAGCACTATTAAAGTCAGAACATCTGCCCAATATGTAAAAAAAAATCCTAGCCACCTTACCCAGGTAACCTACCTAACTTTTCCACAATGTTAGCCTAAACACACAATTATTTTTTGTAGGCCTAATGGGAAAATATCAATTAGGTTTACACATTTTCAAAATCCGCTCAAACGAGAACGGGAAATTAATAGCATCTGTGTTGGCGAATATGTTAAAGTGAAAAATAAGGTGAGTTTAATTTAAACATATTTTATTAATTAATTAAACATAACATTACAATATTCAATATATATACATAACATAATCAGAAGTAATCAATAGGATTGAGAAACAAGTTACAATAACTTATATTAATTCCTATCCATAGGAATAAATTTATTTATAATAATGTAAATCTCCAAGGGGAAGAACATTGAGAACAAACTAAGAATATTTTTATATAAATTACAGAACGTGTAAAATGATAAAACAAATACAGTGATCTTGTGTTTGATGTAAAACATATTTGATGCAAAGTAATTAAAAAAAAAGAAGAAAATAATAATAATAAGAAAGAAATAAGGGCACTAGGTACTGCTGATGTTAGTTGAAACGTTTTGTACATTTAAAAATAAACTGGTATTTTGATCGTCTGTGAGGTCAGGTGATCCAAAAAGTAAACGGTCAACTGTCAAGGTCATAGGAATATTGATTGATTCGATATACAGATATCTCGAATCCTTGAATCTATGGCAATAAAAAAGATAATGTGAATTAGTTTCAGGGACACCTTGATGACAACTACAGTTGGGCGAATCTACTGTATTTTTTAGAAATAGATGATAGTTTAGAGAGCTACATGCAGTTAAAAATTGCTCTAATACAATTAAGTATAAATTGTCACTCCTCCAATAGAATTAAATAAAAATTGTCATTCCTCCAATACAATTAATTAAAAATTGTCAGTCCTCCAATACAATTAAATAGAAATTGTCACTCCTCCAATGCAATTAAATAAAAATTGTCACTCCTCCAATACAATTAAGTAAACATTGTCAATCCTCCAATACAATTAAATAAAAAGTGTCAGTCCTCCAATACAATTAAATAAAAATTGTCACTCCTCCAATACAATTAAATAAAAATTGTCACTCCTCCAATGCAATTAAATAAAAATTGTCACTCCTCCAATACAATTAAGTATAAACAGTCACTCCTCCAATACAATTAAATAAAATTGTCACTCCTCCAATACAATTAAATAAAAATTGTCACTCCTCCAATACAATTAAATAAAAATATTCACTCCTCCAATACAAGTAAATAACAATTGTCACTCCTCCAATACAATTAAAACAAAATTGGCACTCCTCCAATACGATTAAATAAAAATTATCACTCCTCCAATACAATTCAATATCAATTGTCACTCCTTCAATACAATGAAATAAATATTGTCACTTCTCTAATACAATTACATATAAATTGTCACTCCTCCAATACGATTAAGTAAAAATTGTAACTATCCAAGTCGGAAGGACTGATAAAAAAAACCAGTACACTGTCACACACACAGATAAAATAAGCGAACGAAGAACAAAAGCTTCAGCACCACAAAACATGGAGAACTTTAAGGTAAACCAGAAGGTTTTTGAATATCCTATTCCCACGAACGTTTTCCAAAAGTGGAATCGGAGAGATTAAAAATATAATCGGCAACATCAATTGGCTTTATAATATTTACAGGTCACATTTACAATTTCAGAGAAAACTGAATGACTGACTGAAAAAGAAAGCCATGTTGGAGAAGTTTTGTCGATTGTGGCCCATTTTGTGTTTACTGTTCTTTTGTCATGGAGGAGCAGAAGGTATTTCAACAATTATTAGTTACATCTGCATCATTTGTTTGATATTTGCCATACACTAAAACGAACACAGCTCCATTTGTCTGTAATTGTCTATACACCCAGAGGAATACAGCTTTATTTTTCTGTTGGTGTCTATACACCCAGGGGAATACAGTTTCATTTGTTTGTTATTGTCTATACACCCAGGGAACACAGCTTCATTTTTCTATTAGTGTCTATACACCCAGAGTAATACAGCTTCATTTGTTTGTTATTGTCTATACACCCAGGGGAATACAGTTTCATTTCACTATTATTTTTAACACACCAAGGGTAATACACTTCATTTGTTTGTTATTTTCCATACACACAGGGCTATACAGCTTCATTTGTCTGTTATTGTCCATACATACAGGGTAATACAGCTTCATTTGTCTGTTATTGTCCATACACCCAAGGTAATACAGCGTCATTTTTCTGTTATTCTCCATACACCCAGGGTAACATAGCTTCATTTGGTTGTTATTGTCTATACATCCAAGGGAATACAGCTTCATTTTTCTGTTATTGTCTATACACCCAGGGGAATACAGTTTCATTTCTCTATTATTTTTAATCCACCCAGGGTAATACGGCTTCATTTGTTTCTTATTTTCAATACATACAGGGGAATACAGCACCATGTGTTTGTTATTGTCCATACACCCAGGGACATAGAGCTTCATTTGTATGTATCTTTCCTTACACCCAGGATAATACGGCTTCAATGTTTTGTTATTTTCCATACACACAGGGCTATACAGTTTCATATGTTTGTTATTGTCAATGCCCCCAGGGAAATACAGCTTCATTTGTTTGTTATTGTCGTTACACCCAGGGGAATACAGCTCCATTTGTTTGTTATCGTCTATACACCCAGGGTAATACAGCTTCACTTGTTTGTTATTTTCCATAAACCCAGGGAATACAGTTTCATTTGTATGTTATTGTCCATACACCCAGGGGTATTCAGCTTCATTGTCTGTTATTGTCTATACACACAGGGGAATACATCATCATCTTTCTGTTATTTTCAAAACAACCAGCTTGGTTATACAGCTTCATGTGTTTGTTATTTTCCATACACCCAGGGAAATAGAGCTTCATTTGTTCGTTTTTTTCCTTACACCCAGGATAATACAGCTTCATTTGTGTGTTATTTCCATACACACAGGGTAATACAGCTCCATTTGTTTGTTATTGTCCATACACCCAGGGAAATAGAGCTTCATTTGTTTGTTCTTTTCCTTACACCCAGGGTAATACAGCTTCATTTGCTTGTTATTTCCTTACACCCAGGGAAATAGAGCTTCATTTGTTTGTTCTTTTCCTTACACCCAGGGTAATACAGCTTCATTTGCTTGTTATTTCCATACACCCAGGGAAATAGAGCTTCATTTGTTTGTTTTTTTCCTTACACACAGGGTAATACAGCTTCATTTGTGTGTTATTTCCATGCACACAGGGTAATACAGCTCCATTTGTTTGTTATTGTCCATACACCCAGGGAAATAGAGCTGCATTTGTTTTTTTCTTACACCCAGGGTAATACACTTCATTTGTTTGATATTTTCCATACACACAGGGTTATACAGCATCATTTGTCTGTTATTATCTATTCCCCCAGGGTAATACGGCTTCATTTGTTTGTTTTTTGTCTATACACCTAGGGGAATACAGCTTCATTTTTCCGTTATTCTCTATACACCCAGGGGAACACAGTTTATTTTCTCTATTATTTTTAATACACCCAGGGTAATACAGCTTACTTTTTTTGTTATTTTCCATACACACAGGAGTATACGGCTTCATATGTTTGTTTTTGTCCATGCACCCAGGGAAATACAGCTTCATTTGTCTATTACTTTCCATACACACAGGATAATACACTCCATTTGTCTGTTATTTTTCATACACCCAGGGGAATACAGCTCCATTTGTCTGTTATTGTCCATACACCCAGGGGAATACAGCTTCATTTGTCTGTTATTGTCCATACACACAGGGGAATACATCTTTCTGTTATTTTCAATACACCCAGCTTGGTAATACAGCTTCATTTGTTTGTTATTTTCCATCCACACAGGGGAATACAGTTCCATTTGTTTGTTATTGTCCATACACCCAGGTAAACAGAGCTTCATTTGTTTGTTATTTTCCACAAACACAGGTCTCTACAGCTTCATGTGTCTGTTATTGTCCATACACGCAATGTAATACAGCTTTATTTTGTCTGTTATTGTCCATACACCCAAGGTAATACAGATTCATTTATCTTTTATTGTCCATACACCCAGGGGAATACAGCTGCATTTCTCTGTTATTGTCCATATACCCAAGGTAATATAGCTTCATTTGCCAGTTATTGTCCATACACCCAGGGGAATACAGCTCCATTTGTTTGTTATTTTCCATACACTCAGTGGAATATAGTGTCATTTGTCTATTACTTTCTATACACACAGAATAATACACTCCATTTGTCTGTTATTTTCCATACACCCAGGGGAATACAGCTTAATTTGTCTGTTATTGTCTATACACCCAGGGTAATATAGCTTCATTTGTTTGTTACTGTCTATACATCCAAGGGAATACAGCTTCATTTTTCTGTTATTGTCTATACACCCAGGGGAATACAGTTTCAATTTTTTCTTATTTTCCATACACACAGGGAAATACAGCTCCATGTGTTTGTTATTGTCCATACACCCAGGGACATAGTGCTTCATTTGTATGTTTCTTTCCTTACACCCAGGGTAATCCAGCTTCAATGTTTTGTTATTTTCCATACAGACAGGGCTATACAGCTTCATATGTTTGTTATTGTCAATGCACCCAGGGAAATACAGCTTCATTTGTTTGTTATTTTCCATACACCCTGGGGAATACAGCTCCATTTGTTTGTTATCGTCTATACACCCAGGGTAATAGAGCTTCATTTGTTTGCTATTTTCCATACACCCAGGGGAATGCAGCTTCATTTGTCTGTTATTTTCCATAAACACAGGATAATACAGCTTCATTTGTATGTTATTTACTATACACCCAGGGTAATACAGCTTCATTTGTCTGTTATTTTCAATTCACACAGGGTAATAGAGCTCCATTTGTCTGTTATTTTCAATACACCCAGGGTAATACAGCTTCAATTGTTTGTGATTTTCCATACACAGAGGGAAATACAGCTCCAATTGTTTGTTATTGTCCATACACTAAGGTAAATAGAGCTTCATTTGTTTGTTTTTTCCTTACACCCAGGGTAATACAGCTTCATTTGTTTGTTATTTTAATACACCCAGAGGAATACAGCTTCATTTGTTTTTAATTACCATCCATACACCTATGAGAATACAGCTCCATCTGTTTGTTATTTACCATACATCAGGGCAATACAGCTTCATTTGTTTTTTTTATTTTCCATCACACCTGGGAATACAGCTTCATTTGTCTGTTATTGTCCATACACACAGGAGATGAGAGTTTCATTTCTTTGTTATTGTCTATACACCCAGGGGAATACAGCATCATTTGTTTTTATTTACCATACACCCAGGGTAATACAGCTTCATTTGTTTGTTATTTTCCATACACCCAGGGGAATATAGCTTCATTTGTTTGTTATTGTCCATACACACAAGGTAATACAGACTCATGTGTCTGTTATTGTCCATACTCTCAGCGGAATACAGCTTCATTTATCTGGTATTGTCCATACACCCAGGGGAATACAGCTTCATTTGTCTCTTATTGTCCATACACCCTGGGTAATAGAGCTTCATTTGTCTGTTATTGTCAATACACCCAGGGGAATACAGCTTCACTTGTTTGTTATTTTCTATAAACCCAGGGAATACAGTTTCATTTGTATGTTATTGTCCATACACCCAGGGGTATTCAGCTTCATTTGTCTGTTATTGTCTATACACACAGGGGAATACATCATCATCTTTCTGTTATTTTCAAAACAACCAGCTTGGTAATACAGCTTCATGTGTTTGTTATTTTCCATACACCCAGGGAAATAGAGCTTCATTTGTTCGTTTTTTTCCTTACACCCAGAGTAATACAGCTTCATTTGTGTGTTATTTCCATACACACAGGGTAATACAGCTCCATTTGTTTGTAATTGTCCATACACCCAGGGAAATAGAGCTTCATTTGTTTGTTCTTTTCCTTACACCAAGGGTAATACAGCTTCATTTGTTTGTTATTTCCATACACACAGGGGAACACAGCTCCATTTGTTTGTTATTTTTCATACACCCAGGGACATAGAGCTGCATTTGTTTTTTTCTTACACCCAGGGTAATACACTTCATTTGTTTGATATTTTCCATACACACAGGGTTATACAGCATCATTTGTCTGTTATTATCTATTCCCCCAGGGTAATACGGCTTCATTTGTTTGTTTTTTGTCTATACACCTAGGGGAATACAGCTTCATTTTTCCGTTATTCTCTATACACCCAGGGAAACACATTTTATTTTCTCTATTATTTTTAATACACCCAGGGTAATACAGCTTACTTTTTTTGTTATTTTCCATACACACAGGAGAATACGGCTTCATATGTTTTTTTTTGTCCATGCACCCAGGGAAATACAGCTTCATTTGTTTGTTATTGTCCATACACCCAGGGGAATACAGCTCCATTTGTTTGTTATTTTCCATACACTCAGTGGAATACAGTTTCATTTGTCTATTACTTTCCATACACACAGGATAATACACTCCATTTGTCTGTTATTTT
>MJUT01056691.1:25614-38407 GCA_002080005.1 Gigantidas platifrons
TAGCCAAGTGGTAAAATATGGGCATCACTAGCCAAGTGTTTAAAAGATGGGAATGACTAGCCGAGTGGTAAAATATGGGCATCACTAGCCATGTGTTTAAAGATGAAATGACTAGCTGACTATTTAACGATAGGCATGACTATCCAAGTGTTTAAATATAGGCATGATTAGTCAAGTGCTTAAAGATTGGCATGAGTAACCAAGTGTTCAAAAGATGGGCATGATTATCCGAGTGGTAAAAGATGGGCATAACTAGCCGAGTGTTTAAAGATGAAATGACTAGCTGACTATTTAACGATAGGCATGACTATCCAAGTGTTTAAATATAGGCATGACTAGTCAAGTGCTTAAAGATTGGCATGAGTAACCAAGTGTTTAAAAGATGGGGATGATTATCCGAGTGGTAAAAGATGGGCATGACTAGCCGAGTGTTTAAAGGTGAAATGACTAGCCGAGTGTTTAAAGATAGGCATGACTAGCAAATTGCTTAAAGATTGGCATGACTGGCCGAGTGTTTGAAGATTGGCATGACTAGCCGACTATTTAATGATAGGCATGACTAGCCAAGTGCTTAAAGATACACGTGTATAGCCAAGTGCTTAAAGATGGGCATGACTAACCAAGTGTTGGGAATAGACTTGATTAGCCAAGTGTTTGAAGATGGGTACTAGTTGAGTGTTTGAAGATTGGCATGTCTAGTCGAGTGTTTGAAGATAGGCATGACTAGCCAAGTATTTATAGATAGGCATGACTAGCCAAGTGCTTAAAGATACACGTGTATAGCCAAGTGTTTAAAGATGGGCATGACTAACCAAGTGTTGGGAATAGACTTGATTAGCCAAGTGTTTGAAGATGGGCACTAGTTGAGTGTTTGAAGAATGGCATGACTAGCCGAGTGTTTAAAGATGTGCATGACTGCCCGAGTGTTTAAAGATGGGCATACCTTGCCAAGTGTTTAAAGATAGGCATGACTAGCCAAGTGCTTAAAGATACGCATGTCTAGCCAAGTATTTAAAGATGGGCATGACTAACCAAGTGTTTGGGAATATACTTGATTAGCCAAGTGTTTGAAGATGGGCACTAACTGAGTGTTTGAAGATTGGCATGACTAGCCGAGTATTTAAAGATAGGCATGACTAGCCGAGCATTTAAAAATGGACATAACTAGCCGAGTGTTTAAAGATAGGCATGACTCGCCGGGTGTTTGAGGATAGACATGATTAGCCAAGTGTTTGAAGATGGGCATGACTAGCCAAGTGTTTAATGTTTGGCACGACTAGCTGAGTGTTTGAAGATTGGCATGACTATCTGAGTGTTTAAAGATAGGCATGACTAGCCGAGTGTTTAAAGATGTGCATGACTGCCCGAGTGTTTAAAGATGGGCATAACTCGCTGAGTGTTAAAAGATATGCATGTCTAGCAGAGTGTTTGAACATAGGCATGACTAGCCGACTTCTTAAAGATAGGCATGCCTATCCAAATGTTTAAAGATTGGCATAACTAGCCGAGTGTTTGAAGATTAGCATGACTAGTCGAGTGTTTAAAGACAGGCATGACTAGCCGAGTGCTTAAAGATGGGAATGACTAGCAGAGTGTTTAAATGATGGGCATGACTAGCCGAGTGGTAAAAATATGTGCATGACTAGCCGAGTGCTTGAAAGATGGGTATAACGAGCCGAGTGCTTAAGAGATGGGCATGACTATCCGAGTGGTAAAAGATGGGCATGACTAGCCGAGTGTTTAAAGATGAAATGACTAGCTGATTATTTAACGATAGGCATGACTATCCAAGTGTTTAAATATAGGCATGACTAGTCAAGTGCTTGAAAGATGGGTATAACGAGCCGAGTGCTTAAGAGATGGGCATGACTATCCGAGTGGTAAAAGATGGGCATGACTAGCCGAGTGTTTAAAGATGAAATGACTAGCTGATTATTTAACGATAGGCATGACTATCCAAGTGTTTAAAGATAGGCATGACTAACCAAGTGTTTTGGAATAGACTTGATTAGCCAAGTGTTTGAAGATGGGCACTAGCTGAGTGTTTGAAGATTGGCATGACTAGCCAAGTATTTAAAGATAGGCATGACTAGCCGAGTGTTTAAAAATGGGCATAACTAGCCGAGTGTTTAAAGATAGGCATGACTAACCGAGTGTTTAATGTTTGGCACGACTAGCCGAGTGTTTGAAGATTGGCATGACTATCTGAGTGTTTAAAGATAGGCATGACTAGCCGAGTGCTTAAAGATGTGTGACTGCCCGAGTGTTTAAAGATGGGCATGACTCGCTGAGTGTTAAAAGATAGGCATGACTAGCCGAGTGTTTAATGATAGGCATGACTAGCCGAGTGTATAATGATAGGCATAATTAGCTGAGTGTTTTAAGATAGGCATGACTAGTCGAGTGATTAATGATAGGCATGACTAGCCGAGTGTTTAAAGATTGGCATGACTAGCCGAGTGTTTGAAGATTGGCATGACTAGCTGAGTGTTTAAAGATAGGCATGACTATCCGAGTGTATAAAGATAGGCATGACTAGCTGAGTATTTAAAGGTAGGCATGACTAGCCGAGTGTTTGAAGATTGGCATGACTAGCCGAGTGTTTGAAAATGGGAATCGACCTCTAATAAACCATATCAGTGTCGAAACACTGATTTTCTGTTTCATGTCAGTTAATCTCTGTAATTGCTGTTAGTCAGTGATAGCTATTACTACATCTCTCAGCTCTGTTAATCAATGAATATTACACTTATACCTGTCTCAGCTCTAGTGATTAATGACTATTACCTACCTGGCTCACCTCTAGTGATTAGTGACCATTGCCTACCTGTCTTTGCTGTAGTGATTAGTGACTATTACCTACCTGTCTCAGCTCTAGCCATTAGTGACTATTACCTACCTGTCTCAGCTCTAGTGATTAGTAACTATTACCTACCTACCTCAGCTCTAGTGATTAGTAACTATTACCTACCTGTCTCAGATCTAGTGATTGGAAAGTATTACCTATCTGTCTCAGCTCTAGTGATTAATGACCATTACCCACCTGTCTCAGCTCTAGTGATTAGTGACTATTACCTATCTGTCTCAGCTTAAGTGATTAGTAACCATTACCTACCTGTCTCAGCTCTAGTCATTATTGACTATTACCTACCTGTCTCAGCTCTAGTGATTAGTGATTATTATACCTCGGAATATATTTTCTACATAAAACTAAATGCAGATAAAATTACTATTTTGCACATAAAAATCCAATTGCTGATTTTGTTTAAATAGTTTTGATGACTGATTATGACTATTATCCCTAGGGAAATAGTTCAGTTCAAACAGCATACGTTTTCCCGTGCTTTCATGGTTCGGATCTTTCGTGTTTTAACGTACATGCACCTACATGCCCGAGAGATACGATTATTTGTTTACCAAACGATAAAATGGCATCTGGTTAGAATTGTTGCTAAAACATGTTTATTGTTGATATTTTTTCTTAATATTACTATTAAGAACTTCTATTTGTGTCTTTTTAATAGCCATATTTTCTCAGATTTCCTAGATTGCCTTTGGTATAATAAAACACTCTAGTTATTAGTGACTATTACCTAACTATCTCAGCTCTAGTGATTATTACCTACCTGTCTCAGCTCTAGTGATTAGTGACTATTACCTACCTGTCTGTCTCAGCTCTAGTGATTAGTAACTATTACCTACCCGTCTACCTGTCTCAGCTCTAATGATTAGTAACTATTACCTACCTGTCTCAGCTCTGTCAATCAATTTTACCTACCTGTCTCAGCTCTGTCAATCAATATTGCTTACCTGTCTCAGCTCTAGTGATAAGTGACAATTACCTACCTGTCTACCTGTTTCAGCTCTAGTGATCAGTAACAAATACCTACCCGTCTACCTTTCTCAGCTCTAATGATTAGTGACTACTACCTACCCACCTGTCTCAGCTCTAGTGATTAGAGACTATTACCTACCTGTCTGTCTCAGCTCTAGTGATTATAGTCTATTACCTACCTGTCTCAGCTCTAGTGATTAGTGATTACTACCTACCTGTCTGTCTCAGCTCTAGTGATTAGAGACTATTACCTACCTGTCTGTCTCAGCTCTAGTGATTATAGACTATTACCTACCTGTCTCAGCTCTAGTGATTAGTGATTACTACCTACCTGTCTGTCTCAGCTCTAGTGATTAATGACTATTACCTATCTGTCTCAGCTCTAGTGAATAGAGACTATTACCTACCTGTCTGTCTCAGCTCTAGTGATCAATGACTATTACCTACCTGTCTCAGCTCTAGTGATTAGTGACTATTACCTACCTGTCTCAGCTCTAGTGATAGTGATTACTACCTACCTGTCTGTCTCAGCTCTAGTGATTAGAGACTATTACCTACCTGTCTGTCTCAGCTCTAGTGATTAATGACTATTACCTATCTGTCTCAGCTCTAGTGATTAGAGACTATTACCTACCTGTCTGTCTCAGCTCTAGTGATTAATGACTATTACCTACCTGTCTCAGCTCTAGTGATTAGAGACTATTACCTACCTGTCTGTCTCAGCTCTAGTGATTAGTGACTATTACCTACCTGTCTCAGCTCTAGTGATTAGTGATTACTACCTACCTGTCTGTCTCAGCTCTAGTGATTAGAGACTATTACATACCTGTCTCAGCTCTAGTGATTAGAGACTATTACCTACCTGTCTGTCTCAGCTCTAGTGAATAGTGATTACTACCTACCTGTCTGTCTCAGCTCTAGTGATTAGTGACTATTACCTACCTGTCTCAGCTCTAGTGATTAGAGACTATTACCTACCTGTCTGTCTCAGCTCTAGTGACTAGAGACTATTACCTACCTGTCTCAGCTCTAGTGATTAGTAACTATTACCTACCTGTCTCAGCTCTGTCAATCAATATTTCTTACCTGTCTCAGCTCTAGTGATAAGTGACAATTACCTACCTGTCTACCTGTTTCAGCTCTAGTGATTAGTGACAAATACCTCCTTCATCTCAGCTCTGCTAATCAATTTTATCAACCTGTCTCAGCTCTGTCAATCAATATTATTTACCTGTCTCAGCTCTAGTGATAAGTGACTATTACCTACCTGTCTACCTGTTTCAGCTCTAGTGATTAGTGACACAAACCTCCTTCATCTCAGCTCTGCCAATCAATTTTTACCTACCTGTCTTAGCTCTGTCAATCAATTTTACCTACCTGTCTCAGCTCTGCGAATCAAATTTACCTACCTGTCTCAGATTTGTTAATCGGTCCACCAACAGCATTACTCAGCGCATCAGCAGCAATATCATTATAACGTCGTAAGATTTCAACAAACTTCTGATACTCCTTTTCAGATGATTGTACTTGTCTGTACACCTTAATTAATACCAAGGTAGCTTGATGTGATCGACTTTTACTTCCTAAATTTTCAAAACTAGATTTTGGTAGAAAGTTGCATCTCTCAAGTTCCGGTACAAAATCTACTGGCTCTATGCTTTGTTTTAATGTTTTCCAGTTATGTAGTATAGATTCTGTATTAGATTTAGATTTCCCGTCTGAAAGAAAAAAAACCCACAGAAGATGAATAAAATACCAGTTCTGACTCTCGTGTCAACGAAAGTGTCTTGTGTGAATAAAATTAAAAACAAAAACAAAAAATCCCACACTGTAGGAACAATTCCAAAAGCAAATATAAAAATCATAGAAATATGTAAAATCGATATATCTAACACACCACACAGATACATGACAGCTCACTTTCTTTGCTTGGTACATTGTCGGTGTTGAACTAGCATTATGGGCCCAAACCTCCTGTCTTAGTATTATACTGTCATTCAAATACTTCCCTCATGTGAGTAAAATACCAACCTTCACATATTTATTACGGTTTTGTTTGGGAGTTTCTGTTGCCCGATTCTGTGTTATGTTAATGCTATATTTCACCAGTTTTGTGTTCTCTTTCCGGATTCTTATTGATGTACAGCTCCGTCAAACTGATATTCGATCTTTCAGGGGGTGTCTGCATATAGGCATTCTCCAATTAAAGATCAGCTTCATTGGTGCAAAGCTGAATCCTTATATAGAGGAACCATCAATGGTAAGAAGTAGAAGAGTTTGAAGAGTTTGAAGATACCAAAGGGGTAATCAGAATCCGTAAGTTTGGTTCCATTAGTTCTCTATTTCTGGAGGAGAGGATTAAATAGTCAACAAGTTGACGACGGACATACAGATCACGGACGCAAAGTGATGACAGATGCTCACATGACATGTGGCCAGATGAGCTAATTAATAAGGGTCAATGTTATGGCTACTGTCCAAATGATTACATACAAACCTTTAACTTCTACGATAACTTCAACCTCACACTGGAATATCAGGCCTCTCTTTGGTACCTCTCTAATGACCACAAAAGCTTAATGTAAGAACAAATATTATCTAAATTAGTGAGAAAATACCTTAAACAAAAATGTACATAGATTAATATACCACTTTTTCAATATATATTCCGTAATTACCCTGATATCATCATATCAGACCGAGGAGTAACCAAGTGCTGATATATGCCGGGGAAAACACTGAGCCAATATGGATATTCGGAAATAAAATATTGGTAAAAGGAAGTATATTCAAAACAAAAATTAAGTGATAATTTAATATCTAATTAATGTTAACAAGTAAACAACAAGTATGAGTATCAAAATCTGAGTAAATCAACTTCCTGTATTGTACTCAGTTTTGTTCACATAATCAAATATATTATCAAATGCAAGATTGGAAATGTTAGCGTTGGACACATGGACGCTTTGTCGCAGAATGTTGGTATTGACTGTCATCTATATGTTCTTATTATCATATAAATTCCATAGGTACATTATATTTAGTACATATATAGTTTACTGGATGATTATCCTATATGTTTTGCTATTGATCATTTAGCTAAACCGGCGTACAGTATACCTTAGTAGTTACACTAACATTAATAGTGACTTACCATTGTCATCCACACGGTCTATATCATCGCTAACCTGCTCAATGTCAGACAATTCTTCTAATAAAGATGAATCAATGCCGCTGTTAAACAATATATCTATGAACATACATACAGCCGAGTCTCCCTGTCCTAATATATCTACAATCATGGCTACAATTATCCCTTCTGATCCTTCTGGGTATTGACTATATAACTCCTCAACCACATCTCCATGTAAACCATATCGGCTGATAATTTCGTCCTTGATATCTTCTAGATCTACTTCATCAACGATAGACTCTATGTGCTTTATAATGTTTTTCTTTAACAACGCTGCATCTACAATTTAAATCATTTTATACAACTTTAACAAGAAAGATAATTCGTATTTATTTCTAAACTACTTGATGGGATATTCTTCCATGCAATACAATAAAATAGACACACTTATTTATTAACAACTGTATGTTCCATTTTTGTTTTTATTTTTGTAAAGAATTTGGTACAGAAAAACAAAACAAAAAGAAAGAAAAAAAGACTGCAGAGATTCAGAAATAAAACCAAAAAATTATCAACCCTGGTGGTATTTTGTAAATATACATGTAATAAAATTAGTGCAGCATTGATTGTAATGTTGACTTGAAAAGGGAGTTAGCCCTACTAATGCATGTTTATTTCATAGACATGACAGTTATCTAATCAATGGTTAAATAAAAACTTGGAATTATCAACACTGGTGGTATTTTGTAATGAATCATGTAATAACATTATTATAGCATGAATTGTAAGGTTGACTTGAAAAGGGAGCTAACTCTACTAAGACATGCTTCATATATAGATGGCAGTCGCCATGTCATCAATATTGACTGCTAAACTATAATAATTGTGTTTCTATCATAACTATGGTCTATACATTATATACTTCTGGAATTTAAACCATAGTCATAACACGTAATGATATATTCAAACTCCACGCTTGGTTTTAATATGAAATGCACAATTTGTATAATTTGACATAAAATTGCCACTGTAACACAAAAATGTTTTAATGGCTCTAAAGAAAATCAAGGATTTGTTTTCGAGACGATCCAAGTTAAAGCAATTCAAGGTTCTTTGCATCAGAGAGTGGTAAGTGTATTTTAGAATAATACATATTAATTTTTCAGTAAAGATTATGCTCAATTACAAAGGCATGAATTTATTCTTCCTTTAAAGGGATACTAAAGCTCGTTTTAACATATATTTTTTCAACTCGTGACGAAGGTTGTATCTTTTCAATTAAATTGTAAAAACAATCCAAAAATACTTTGCACGCCCATAAATTTGTCTGTTCTCAACTTTCTTTCAGAAATAATTTCTATATTAGCTTCCTTAAAATGGTCAAATTCCCTTTTAGAAAAAGCTTCTAAAAGTGTAAGTGGATATATTTCTTCCTGTAGAAATGCTTTATTAGCATGTAATAATATCGTTGCAATATCACTTAAAAGGGTCGAAATGAATTTTTGTCTAGGAAGCAAAAAAATCATTTATTGGAAAAACCCAGAGAAAACCGAATGACATGACAGAATTATCAACGAATTATGTCACTATTACAAAGATTCATTGATCAAAACTGGGATAATTTATCATAAATATCATTTCTTGATCCAATTGCAAGTTTCCATGAGATAAAAAAAAATACCAGAATGAGCTTTAATATCCCTTTAAGACAATAATTTCATAATAGTAAAAACAAGCATTAGCACTTTTAAATTTTCTTAAACCTAAAGTACTAATCAGAACTTTATACAATAATAGTGATATTGTAAAGTGATCATAAGAGCAGTGTTAGATTAAGCTATCGTGGGGCCTGTAGATAAATGATAAATGATTAAAGATACAGCTTCCTCTTCATTAAACAATTTGCTTGGGATCGTGAGATGCCGATTTCACTTGCCGAGTATTTAGAGCAGGGCCCTAAAAATGTGGAGCCCGCATCATATGCTACTTTTGGTACTAGGTTAATCCGGCATTACATCAGAAAATGATATAAAACGTTTTGTTTTACCTATCGTCTGCATCTTCTGGTATAACTTCAATCTCTTTAAGACAAAGTTCATTTTTTGATCTTCAAGTATTTCTATGAAGACGTCCATCAACTGATCTGATTCTTTTTCTAAAATGCCCAAAAATTTGTCTGTTCTCAACTTTCTTTCAGAAATAATTTCTATATTAGCTTCCTTAAAATGGTCAAATCCTCTTTTAGAAAAAGCTTCTAAAAGTGTAAGAGGATCTATTTCTTCCTGTAGAAATGCTTTATTAGCATGTAACAACTGTAATCGATGATCACCAGTTTTCTCTACGAACTCCAATGGTGTTGCAGGCACTAAAACAAAAAAGACAGTTGAATTAGAGTTTTAGGTATACAATAAATGAATACTGGCAACAATACAGTCAGTGTTTATTACGTAATTAATATATATATATATACTTAGTAACTGTAGCAGTTATATGTAATAACAGTTCTACAATCAGAGAACAATTCATTAGTATTTGTGACAGCCTTAATACCAAAAGGTTAGAAATCAGAAAAAATTAGAAAATGCAACAGTAATGTTGAATCGTGTAAAACCAAAACCAGTCATTTCATTTTGTTATCATATTAAATGACAGCTGAACATTAGATTTAATAGTCGTTTCATGTTTAACATTCACACAAGGTTTGTCAATTTAAATGCTTTTTGTCTTTGTTTCTTCTTTTTATCATTTTTTTTTTATATAAAAACATACGAAATAATATTAATTAATATTAGCAACTGCTGTGTTAATATAATTTTATCTCTTACACTTCATCTTGGATGAACTGTTGTCTAATTCAATGACAAAATCAACGGACCAGTGACCAGACGGAATGCTGCTGTTAGCCTCATGACATATAAATAACTCTTCTATCAATCTAACAAATTGTCCTCTTCTAATGCTGTCCGTTAACCTTGACATAATGTTACCATCAACTGATTTTAGATGTATGACAACAGAACCATCTGTAACGTGTGTAGGTAGCGCTCCAATATCTTTTACCACATTTGTGACCAATTTCATTACATTCTCTCTAATCAGCTTTTCACATCGCTCATCACCTTTTACGGTTATCGTTAAAGTACATCCTTCACTGACATCTATATAAAAGTACACAAATAATACATAAAAAAAACCGAAAAATAATACCACACTGTTGGAACAGTTCTAAAATCCATTAGAACAGTGGTAGACAGAGGCAATGTCGATACTACCAACACATATACATGACCACTCACTTTCCTGACGTGCTACAGACACTTCAATAAAAAGTAGCGGGCCAAGTTAGATTTATGGGACCAAGTGGTACATAGTAAACATATTTACATTTCCGGCCTGGCAGGGTTATGGTTTATATTGTGGTGGTAAGTTTTATTGGTGTAAGTAATCTGGTCGGACGCTTCAACAAATATGATAGTATCGAGTACAATACGGACACGGGGGCATTACTATTCTGTAACGGCTGCTATTTCCAGTTGGCATTGTCTATATCATCATACATGACGGATGCTACTGGTTGAGCAGGATATGCTTACCCTTCCAGATCACAAGAGTCGATACCTAGTGAAGTTCGTGCTACTCAATCTTGAGTTTTCTCTGTACTGCTTTGTCCATCATGGTTTGCCGTTTTGTCTTTTTTCTTTTAATAATTGCATTTTCTGTCCTTCTTCGAACTGCCATTTCTGTTTATTCCATTGGTATCTTCAAACTTCACTTACATCTAAACTTTTCTCGCCTATTTTTTTTATTATCTGTTGTCTTATTTTTTCTGAACGAGTGTGAATATATTTGACGATATGTCTGTTATTCGATAATTGACATTTCACTGAGAGGGGATGTTTGGGCCTGTACCAAATCAGGGAAGTGAGCGGTCATGTATTGTGTTAGGGCTGTGTGGGCCTGTACCAAACCAGGGAAGTGAGCGGTCATGCATTGTGTTAGGGATATTTGTTTTGCTTCTTTTTACAATTTTTCTATTGAATTTTGGAACTGTTCCGAGAGTGTGTTATATTTTTTGTTTTTCATTTAATCAGCACGCTGAACATTATGACAGGTGTTGTTAATAATATCAATATACCAGAATATATTATTAGAAGTGACAATGTTTATAAAATAATATCGTGAGTATTCATAGAGACCACATATAGTGAAGGCCGACTAATCAACTTTAAGCAGAATTAAAGACCAAAGAGTCTAAGGACAACCTCTCTTAACAATAGTTTATGTCAGTTCACTAGTTTGTCCCCGCCACTTGATATTGAAGTGCCTGTACCAAGCTAGGAGAGTGAGCCGTCATGGATCTGTGTGTTAGGGGTACTGACCAAAGAGTCTAAGGACAGCCTCTCTTAACCTTAACAATAGTTTATGTTACTTTCACTAGTTTGTCCCTCCCACTTGTTATAGAAGTACCTGTAACAAGCTAGGAGAGCGAGCCGTCATGGATCTGTGTGTTAGGGGTACAGACCAAAGAGTCTAAGGACAACCTCTCTTAACAATAGTTTATGTTACTTCACTAGTTTGTCCCCGCCACTTGTTATTGAAGTACCTGTACCAAGCTAGGAGAGCGAGCCGTCATGGATCTGTGTGTTAGGGATACGGATCTTTGACTCGGTTTCAAAGAGTTTTGCTATTAGATTGTGAAATTGTCCCGACAGTGTGGTAATTTTTTTTTCTAATTTTTTTAACAATGTTTATGGTATTTAGATATCGTCATGGGAGAACATAACCACTTGGCTTGTATTTTTATATAATTGTTTTTCTTTTTTTTAATTTATCTAATTAACCTAGTTTCATGCTTGTTTTGCATGGTTGAATACCACTATAGCGTTTTAATTATTTTTTCGTGAATTGTTTTTTGATTTGTATAAAGCACTTCTTTTTTTATCAGGGTAATAAGCTGTGTGAATTCTGGAAGTAGTAATATCGAAACATGTGCTTTCAATATATTATGTGGTTTTTGTGTTTAATTGCTTAATATGCCATCTTCATTAATCATATTTTTCATTTGTCGCCATATTTACTGTCTAGTGTGTAAGCTACAAATGTCAAACTGTATTCTAATGTCAATATTCATAGCTTTATTTTGTGTTTATTATTAGTGCTGCTTAATTTTGTTTTTATATCTATATATTCAATTTGTTCAAAACTGGACGTCTTGCATCTGGACATTTAATCAGAGTTTGTAAATTACAAATATTTTGCAATGTTTAAAGGTGTAGATCTGGGTAACCCCAAAATTTTCCCATAGTTAAATTTTTTTTTTAAATTGCATCATTAAATAGTTATGTTTAAATACATTATCTGCCAAAGTTTCAAGAAATTTCACCGTGCCGTTTTCTCCATAGAACATCCTAATATAGCAATTTTGGGAGTATTCTTGACGCCAGATGGCAATACTAGTTTCGGAAGCTTCTGATAGATATATACATTTATTTCTGGATGAAAGGAAATATTTAGCTTTAATACACTTGAGAGTGTTATTGTTGAATAATAATGAAATATCTAGCAAATATGAATATCCTGCTTGGAGATAATCATGTGCAAAGCAGTTGAAATTGGAAAAAGGGGGGATGCTTTAAGATACCACCCTGGTATTAAAAATATGATTAAAAATGTCACAGTAAAGAATATACATGTAGACATCATTGCACCAAATTTTACAAACATTTACCGTCGGATTTTTAAGATATTCAAAATTATGTTTTTCATGGATGTCACCAAATTACCAAATTACTACAGTTTATTTTCACGTCGGTTAAGGAGGGGGG
>MJUT01056691.1:40845-54885 GCA_002080005.1 Gigantidas platifrons
TGTCTTCAAAATATGCAGTAGCAAATCGTAAGATCCCTTTTCTACTGAAGTTAAAACTTTATCCATAAAACACTCCACAAGTTTCTTCCTCCCTCCTGTTAAATTACAAAGCTCTTCATGGTCGTGAATGTCGAACACAAAGTTCTCTAAAAAGTCGTCAAACAATTTTTGTGGCTTCTTCAGTACCTTTTCAATGAGTTTCCTGTTTGTTGCAAGTCGATATCTACATTTCTCAACTTTTTTAACTGAAAGCAGAGGTACATTATACTTAATGAATAAAAACACATTTATCTAGTTTGTGGATCATTCTAACTAGTAATTTTAATACATTGTACCCCATGGACTCACATATTTCAGCATCTGATTTTAACATGCTTCAAAATCTTTCATTTCCGCTATTTCGCCCCCAATGCTCTCTTTCAAATGTGTTCGTACTTTCTGATTTTGCTTTCATTTTCAGACTTTGCTAGATTAACTTTTACACGATGTTGTTTTGCTATTGTAGGACATGTTGCCGAATGCATCTTAAATGTTATTGTAGATAAAAATAAACGTTAGAAAAAAACCGTAAAGGCAATCCAGAAACACAGTCAGCACTGGACACCAGACACAGGACGAAGACAACCAAAACAATTAAACACAACATAGAAATGCAATATGATGAGCACCACGGATCTCACCAACGAAATTAAGGGAACACATAGGTTCGTGAAGGGTAAGCAGTTCCCGCTTAACATAGACAAGACATGAACCCTCCTACAAACAACTCGGGACAAAAGACGAATATAACATCGGAACTTAGAACGTGAAGATATCTAATAGAATTCCTTGGATAGTCAAAACAGAATTTCATGGGGATACTTCAGAGGAACTTGGACTCTGAAGTAGAATTGTAACACGATATATAGAATAAAATCTGTGATATTGGTGTCTAATAGAACAAAATTAATAACGAACCCCACTACTTAAAACCAGGAGTGAAATCAAGAGACACGTGAAACATGCAACATTGCATACATGACATGAAACGAAGATATGCTACCTGAGTTCAAAGAAGTATCACAAAATATAATGACGTCCAATTTTGTAGAATTAACTTGTTCTCTCTTGAGGAGCTACCTACAGGTTACTTGCTAATAAAACAAATTGAATCGTCTGAGCTCATTGTGAACTGTTTACTTGAATTATGTCAAATGGAAATATCAAATTTATCAGTAAGAAGAGTTTGAAGATATCCAAGGGATAATCAAAATCTGTAAAATTGGCTGTCTGGATGGAATGCAATTTTGTATTACGTAACACATCAAATAAAAAAAACCATCTACAATCCTCAGCTGTGAATATCCTTATGGTAATATCATGATATTATAACTCAACTATCTCTTTGCTTAGTATAACATTCTCTCCTCAACAAATTTCCTTTTATAACATGTGTGTGGTTATTTGTATCAAATCAGTCAAAATCATTGTGCTTGGTGTATGGCTACAATATATGTGTAATTGTGTGACTCATATTATTTTGTCTTATTCTTATTTATACGACATCATGCTTATATCCAGATATAACAAATTACAAGTGGCCGTGATCGCATGGTAGTTGGATTTACAACTAGCTATGCAATCAGTGTCTATCACCACTGATGTTGTGGGTTCGAATCTCGATCAGGGGGAGATGTACAACATTATGTGATAAAGTTTGTCAGTGACTTGTGACAGGTCGGTGGTTTTCTCTGGGCCCTCTGGTTTCCCCCACCAATTTAAGTGACCGCCACGATATAACTGAAATATCGTTGAAAGTGGCGTTAAACAAAGTCAAACAAACAACAAGCATATAAGAAAACAACGGTTATGTAACCCTAAAACAAATGGTCTGATGAAACTGCCATAATTATAGGCAAATCAGGATATGGTAGTAAGTCCCAATGTAACGTTCTGAGCAAATCCCATTTTTGTTTCAGTGCTGTTGGTATGCCTATCATGATTGTAATTCATTGTATTAGTCTCATTGCTGGTATGTTTAGTTTCATAGTTTCACTGGTGTCTTGCTATCAGTATTGTAATTCATTATACAGTTCTCCTGCTGAATGACACTGTTACCGTCTAACATGTGTTAATCTAAGCTGAATCCAATGATATAACGTGCAAGACACCAGTGAAATATACCAACAATGAGTTATAATCCTGAGAGCAAAACATCAGTGAAACTATGAAACTAAACATACCAACTAGGGTGACACCATGTATCCCCCTTTTAACATACCCACGCTACGGCAATAATATTTGAATGATGTTGGTGTGTTTATCTGGTTTGCACAGTTTTATTGGTATTTTAATCCAATCACAATTAGGGTTTTGCTATATGTATGCTTTATAGCCGTGTGTAAAAGATATGGATGTCTTACATGTGAAAATACACTCAAAACAGTTACTTACCTCCCTTGGACCAGTCTGGTACTTCAATTGGCAGTTTTAATTTGTCGGCAATGTATTTTTGGTCTGTTTCAAAAATATTAATAAATTTTTCTAGATCACTTGAGCCTCCAATATTGCAAATGACACATGTTAAAAGATGGTCAATTTTACGTTGACGTGATTTGTCATGATACCCTTTCCCATCACAGTCGTCCCTGTCAATCAATTCTGTTCTTATTAGATCATCCCTTATGGAATCTGGAATTATGTTCTCCTTTAGAAATTTCCAGTTACCTACGATGCACTCAGGTTCACGTCCTGCTATAAAACAATTTTAAAAAAATAAAGAAATTACAAAAACTACCAGTATGAATTATGAAGTATAACTTATCACCGAGTTTGTAACTATTTTAACACGATGGGTGCCACTAGTGGAGCAGGAACTACTTACCCTTCCGGAGCACCCGAGTACACACAAGTTTTTAGTGGGGTTCGTGTTACTCGATTTTTAGTTTATGTGTATATTTTGTAGATCATTATTTGTCCTTTTGTACATTTTTCTTTTGACAACTGCGTTGTCTGTTCTTCTTCGATTTACGGATTCTGATTACCCCTTTGGTATCTTCAAACTCTTCTCCATACGCGGAAGTGATTGGTATATTACTATCAAGTTGTGGAAAAGTTATAATAACAAACTTTAAGTCGTGTCTTTTGTCATAAAGTCTGGTAGAAAGTTTACCAGGGCTGTCTAATTTCAGGTAAATGCCCAAGAAATGAAGCAGAGAAAAATTGTTTCTGTTGTGTCTTTTATTTCAAGTTTTTTGGGGTGCATTGATGGAATCCGGTTAGTAAAGTTTGGATGATTAATTGACAGAACATTATCAATATACCTGTAAGTGAGATTAAAGACTTTGGCTTCTGAGCTCGTCTTTCATAAGTTTATGTACAAACTCTGTCTCATTGGAGTAAATATAATAATAATTGTAATATTTTTTACAAACAAAAACAATGTTATTAGAGGCTTATATGCAGGTGCAACAACACAGTTGTGACGAAGAGAAAATAAGTCGTCGTTTACCTTTATCTTTAAAGACTGATTTTGTGGAGCATTCACACAAAATTTCAGCTTGTGAATTTGACGGAGCATTACAAATTTAATTCATTAAACCCATTCTCACAATATTTCTAGTCTGACCTTGTCTCTCTTAACTCATGTTCTGAGGTTATATAAGGATTCCTCAATGCTAAAGGTCTGCAATGCCTTTTTGTAATTGACAATTTTAGGTGCAATTGTATTGGTGTAATTGTAAGACGTTCAAGGCGAGGTGTACTAGATACAACAATAAAAACTAAGATATCAAATTTAATGTGCCCCATCTGTTTCTGGAATAACCATCATCAGGTACGCTCAAAGTCCAAATATTTGAAAGCCAATTAAATTTTTTTAAATGGCGATAAAGTTTGTCAGTGACTTGCGGCAGGTGGTTTTCTCCGAGTACTCCACCAATATAACTGACAGCCACGACTTCAACTGGAATATGATGGAAAGTGGTATTAAACACCATAACCATAATCTCTGTAAGATACAATTGACACTGTTGGGGTCTGAAAATACTAAGGAAAATTAGAAGTGGCGTCTTCATGATTCAAGGTGTTACCATGATTGACGACATACATTGTATTTGAAAATCTAAGATGATTCGTCTGTTATCTTGTGATTACTATTCCATCCGGGCTGTTTTAAAAAGTCAATATGAAAATAATACACAAGATTAATGATAATAGGAAAACATTGATTGGTCAAAAAGAGAATAGTAATGTCAGTTTTATTCTTTTATACATAGTATTTACTGTCTGTATCCTGTTTGCCAGTGACTTGCGGCGGGTCGGTGTTAATCATATTCCCTGTAATTGTAAGATACATTTGACAATAATTTTATTATTTTAAGAAACATCTTGTAAAAACTCATATCTTCAAAATTTTCAATTTATAAATTATACACAGGATAATTCCTAGCAATTCCTTTTTACATAAAATAAAGCTCAAGAATAATAGGTTCTTACATACGTTCTTGGGAAAGACCGGGTGATCTTCCACGAGTGATAGAAATTGTATGTCTTTTCACAAGTGGAGCGCAGCGAAACGAGCGAAAAGACACAAACATTTCTATCAAGAGTGGAAGATCACACAGGCTTTCCCAACAACGCATGTAAGTACCTATTTCTTCCGTAAACCAACAACTTTCACTATCGCGAACTCCTAGAGACCCCGCCATCATTGCTTCAAAAACATTTCTAACAGGTGTGACGTCAATTGAAGTGTACATCAGTGACGTCATTGGACGTCGATTTGAGAAAGTGAAAAACGGCCATATATTTTGTTTATTAGTGAGAAAAAGAATATTGATCTGATAATTTATGCAAATTAGTTACTGATCAATGGCGGGGGTCTCTAGGAGTTCGCGATAGTGAAAGTCGTTGGTTTACGGAAGAAATAGATACTTACATGCATTGTTGAGAAAGCCCGCCTCTAACAAGAACTAAATTTAGAATGTTCTGATTGGATGTCACAACGAGTAAAGACGCATACACGTGAACTCGTCTTCACTCGGTTCTCTCAACCCGAAAACGGCCATTTACGGAAGAATACTAATTTATGTACATTTTGCAAAATTCATGATGAAACTATTGAACATCTATTCTTTGACTGTCCTGTGACACAATTTTTTTTCAAATCTTTGTCAAAACAATTAAAACAATATTACAAGAATTTGATTTTTGACAAAAAAGAATATTTCTTTGGTTTTGAGTCAGGGGATCTTCTGATTGCAACAAATTACATCTTCAAGTGCAAACTCAATGAACAAAGGCTAAATATTGTAGAATTTAAACATAAAATTATGTGGTACCGTTCACTTGAACAATATATATCAAAGAAAAACAATACCATTTTAGCATTTGAATATACAATATATTTTCAACTAATTATAATATTTTTTGTTTGTTTGATTCATATAGTGATGAGACTCTTTTTTCAGCTTTTTTGATTAAGTACAAAATGTCAGGAGCAATTTAATATTTTAGAAAAACAAAATCTTGGTGCTTATGATGCAGTATTGTGTCTTAAGATGAGCGACTGTCAAGATCTCAGTACTTATGATGCAGTATTGTGTCTTAAGATGAGCAACTGTCAAAATATCGGTGCTTATGATGCAGTATTGTGTCTTAAGATGAGTGACTGTCAAGATCTCGGTGCTTATGAGGCAGTATTGTGTCTTAAGATGAGCGACTGTCAAGATCTCGCATTGTAAGACACTCATGACACAACATGGCGAGGTGTACTAGATACAACAATAAAAACGTAGATATCAAATTTAATGCACACCACATGTTTCTGGAATAACCATAATCAGGTACGCTCAAAGTCAATTAATTCTTTTTTTAATGTGATAAAGTTTGTCAGTGACTTGCTGCAGGTGGTTTTCTCCGGGTACTCCACCTATACAACTGGCCGCCACGATACAACTGAAATATTGTGGAAAGTGGCGTTAAACACCATAACCTTGTAATTGTAAGCTACATTTGGCACTGTTGGAGTCTGAAAATACTCAGGAAAATGAGAAGTCACTTCTTCATGATTCAACATGTTGCCAAGATTGACAACATATTTGAAAATTTAAGATGGTTCGTCTGTTATCTTGTTATAACAATACTGTCTGAGCTGTTTTACAGATTCTAAATAATGTAATTATTATCAAAACTAAGGTTCTCTTTCATCTGACATAAGTGATCTTAGCTGATTTTAGTTATCCTGTTTAGGCACTTTGGTTTTTACTTCTCCCAAACACTTTTAGATAATTTGGTTTTCCAATCTTTCGGTTTTGAGCGTACCTGATGAGGGTTATTACAGAAAATAGTGATGTCAGCTTTATTATCTAATGCATAGTACTTACCGACTGTACCTTGCACTGTTTCTTGCGTCTCTTCAAATAAAGCCTTAGCATCTTCTATGTCAGTTCCAGGGTGAAAATCTCTACTACAATTACCAACATTTGCTCCAAATGATTCCGCTGAACTTTTCTGCTCAATGAGCTGCATGGGAACATTATTGATACCATTAGCAGTGTTGGCATTTGCAGATTTGGTTACAGTTTCATTTCCAAGACACTGCATGAAAGATTCTTTGCTAAGATAACAAGTAGGGACTTTGATAGATTGGAAGGTAATATCTGTCTTAAGTTTTACCGCCATTTACCTAAAATTAAAGATTATGAAGCTATGAAAGAAAAGTTTGAAGATAACAAAAGGTTAATCAGAAGCCGAAGGAGGACAGACAATACAATGATCAAAGGAAAAAGTACAAAAGGACAAAGAACGATCTACAAAATATTTCATAGAAAACTAAAGATCGAGCAACAAAAACCCACTGAAAACCTGGTGTGAACTTAGGTGCCTTGCAAAGCTAAGCAATCCCTGTTCCACATGTGGTATCCATCGTGTTACTGTCTTTTATTGTATGCTCGTACCATAATAACATTTGCATTTGATGAATTTAAAGTGAATGGTACATGTATTATGAAGAAAACTACCTTGAAACTCACTAAAGTGTTAAGATATGGTGTTTAATGCCACTTTCAACAATATTTCAGTCATATTTTAAGTCAGCTTTATTGGTAAAGGAAACAGGAGTATACGAAGACAACCAACAACCTGTTCCACATTATATATTTTATATATAACGTCTACAAACCCAGGGGTGTGGAAATATTGAAATATTCTACTTGTCCCCGGGCAAGTTATCTGAAAAAAGTTACTTGTCCTGTTTTTTTTGTTTTTTTTTTTTTGCATAAACATTTGATACTTGCAAACACAGTTGCTAACTAAAAAAAGTAAATTGAACTTGTTTATATTTTCTATTACATCATTGCTAAAATTTGAAATGTTAACACAAACATCCCTGTCTAAGTGATCACTGCCCAAATGAAGACCATTTTAAATTTGAATTTCAGATAGGAATGTGCAGTCAGATTCAGAGAATATCCGGTTGTTTATAGATACAAAATAAGCTGTGTTGAAAAAAATTCACATATCAATCAAGTTAATTTTGATTAACCTTGACAATGGCTTTATCCATCAAACCGTTTTAGTTGTGTCTCCATGGGCATGGGAAGCTAAGTATCCATTCTGTCCACGATTTTGCAAAAAAAAAAAAACATTAATGATTTCCGGTCAGCAAAATCAAAATATTTCCTGTACGGCTGTAGATATTGCAATATGAGACAATATCAGAATCCAGCAGTAGCCATGTGAAATCGGCTGGCCACTTTGACTGAACAATCCGTTGCCGCTGTTGGGTGTTTTTCCACAATTATGTGTCTTTTCCCGCTAGAGTTTACCGTTTGTTAACTTTCTCATTGTGAACAGAACCTTTCCAGCCTTTTTTTATTATTAAATATTTATCCATTGTAACGACTGCAACTTGATTTGTATTATACAATGTATGTTCACGGATGTTAGGCCCTGTTTTTTTTTTACGAAAAGCCATGCACAAGCAAGGAAACGTCACATTCGGAACATCAATAAAAACCTGTTACACGATCTCGGTTTTCGTTAAGTGAATGCAGTACAATTATCATTGCAATCGGGTCGTAATACTCAACTTAGAACTTGTACAATTCCGGTTATTTCTAGCTGCTTTCGGAACACCACTGACGCGATGGTTTCCAATAAAAAAAAATCACATAAAGCATTTATCTAACCGTCAATATTTTACGATATATCATTTGAGAAATTGTATTTCCAGAATACTTTAATAAGAAATTCTTTTTATTTGTTGATATTTACTTGTCCCTGGACAAGCTAGCCAGGAAAATCTACTTGTTCGGCAGGTTCTATGTACGAGTCGGGCGAGTCGGGCATGGCAATTCCACACCCCTGAAACCCAACCTAACAGAGCTTGAGTTACAAGATGAACAAGTCTTGTATCAATATGACATCACCCTTGGTATACCTAGTGATACAGAAACAATGTTAGGTGAATCACAATCAGAACTTCAGTTTATTCTTTCAGCTTTGTCCGTTATATGTTAAATTGGTTTTTTCCTTTGCATTCTCAACATATTGTAATAGTTATCGTAGGGTTCGAATTATGGTGTTACACGCCACTTTCAGCACTATTTCAGTTATATCATGGCGGTCAGTTTTATAGGTGGGGGAGTAGTATATAAGAGGTTACAAATTAGCATTTGCGGTGGTACTGTACGGTGGTGCTACCGGAAGTGACGTGACCGGGCCCTGATCGGAAGTCAGAGGACGGGAATCGGTCCTGACCGCAAGTGACGTCACAGGAAGTGACGTGTGACGTCATTTTCCCGCGTTTTTTTTCTTCTGTGACGTCATTTTCCCCGCGGTTTTTTTTCTTAGTATAGTAGTAGTACAGTAGTACAACTATCATGGCTACCGGAAGTGACCGAAGATCATGTGACCCCGAAGGGATGGAATGGTGCACACATGCACACCCGGAAGTTGGGGTTTCCCGCCCTTTTTTATGGTGTTTTCGGATATGTTGTGTAGTACTTCACGTCCGCATCCTCACTGTGTGGTATTTCTAAGAGTAAGGATTTTTCCCTAAATCACCAAATAGAAGGTCATTGCATTTATCCAGGCTTGTGACTGGCTCTATATGCAGGCTGCATGACGTGACCAAAGGTCATGTGACCCCGAAGGGGATTCGTTCGGGTGCGTGCATGCGCAACCGGAAGTTGGGGTTCCCGTCCTTTTTTCTGGTGTTTTGACCGGAAGTGACGTGACCCCAAAGGGGCCCTTGGGTGCATGCATGCGCAACTGGAAATTGGGGGTTCCCGCCCTTTTTTTCGGGTGTTTTTGGATTTTTTTTTTTTATTTTGAATATTCTCATTTTTTTTTTCATTATATATATATATAATTTAATTTGATTTGAATATTTCAATCTGATTGGCTAATCTGCCTGGGGAAAGTTTGGCCATACTCGATAACCTGGGTTGGTATTGTGACGTCACCAACGTGTTCATCCGCCAACGAAAAATTCAAATAGTCACATGAAATAATCGTAATTAAAATCGAGGAATCATTAAATTTTGTTGTAAAAATTAAATTATAAGGAATATTTGAAATTGTTGAACAGGTTATACTTGCATAATGAAGCGATTTATGGAAAGCGTAAACTGACCCAAACCAGGTTATATCGAATAACCTGTTCAATAATTTCAAATATTCCTTAAATATATATATAGTTTTCTTTTTCTTAGATATGGGAAAATGAAATGTTTTTATAACGTCACACCAAGTAACGTTCGATTTCAAACGTTGTGATTTGAAAAAGTACGGGTAAAACGTACGCGAAAATGAAATGTTTAATAACGTCATATACTCGGAAAACAAGGAAGTTGTGCAATATCCGCCCTAGTGGGACCTTTTCAACGGAAGTGCCCCATTGAGGTGTTCTCTAGGACGTCCGTGTCTATCATTTTCTACGAACTAGCCCTTTCACTGTTATCTACCCCTTTCCCGCCATTTTATTGGCACCTTCAATAATGGTTTTCACATATGGTGTTTTTGGCTGTTGTGTAGTACTAGAAGGGTGTCCGCGTTCTCACTGTGGGGGTACTAAATAACCTAAGAGTCAAATGAATGAAATTGTACATTTTAAAATTTCCAGATTTTGTCTTTTTTCGTGTTTTGAGTGGAATTTCAATGCTAATCCTGCTGCTGATGCTGCTGCTCTGGAGTAAATGTGTATGGCTGCTGCTGCTGCTGCTCTGGGGTAAACGTGTATGGCTGCTGCTGCTCTTGATCTTACTTTTCTAACATATTCTCCATATCTTTTCACTATTTTCTTCTGTATTTTCCAAATCTTTCACTATTCAACTTATGTTTCTTCCATATTTTCCAAATCTTTCACTATTCAACTTACGTTTCTTCCATATTTTCCATATCTTTTCACTATTCAACTTACTTTTCTTCCATATTTTCCATATCTTTTCACTACTTTCTTCCATATTTTCCATATCTTTTCACTATTTTCTTCCATATTTTCCAAGTGATTTAGCTATTTTGTTCTGTATTTTCAATATCTTTTCACTATTTTCTTCTGTATTTTCTATATCTTTTTATTATTCAACTTACTTTTCTTCTGTATTTTCCTTATCATTTCACTATTCAACCTACTTTCCTTCCGTATTTTCATATCTTTTCACTATTTTTTTCGATATTTTCCATATCATTTCACAATTCAACCTACTTTTCTTCCATATTTTCCATCTTTTTTCACTATTCAACTTACCTTTATTCCATATTTTCCAAATCATTTCACAATTTTCTTCCATATTTTCCATATCATTTCACATTTCAACTTCCTTTTCTTCCATACCTTCCATATCATTTCACAATTTTCTTCTGTATTTTCCAAATCTTTTCACATTTCAACTTACCTTTCTTCCATATTTTCCATAACTTTTCACAATTCAGCTTGCTTTTCTTCTGTATTTTCCATATCTTTTCACAATTCAACTTGTCTCTCTTCCAAATTTTCCTTATCATTTCATAATTCAACTTGGGTTTCTTCTGTATTTTCCATATCTTTTCAGTATTCAACTTCGTTTTCTTCCATATTTTCCATATCTTTTCTCTATTCAACTTACCTTTCTTCCATATTTTCCATATCATTTCACAATTCAGCATACTTTTCCTCCACATTTTCCATTTGTTTTCACTATTCAAATTGCCTTTCTTCAATATTTTCCATATCATTTCACTATTCAACTTACTTTTCTTACATATTTTTCATATCTTTTCATTATCTTCTTCGAAATATTCCATATCATTTCTCAATTTTCCTCCATATTTTCTATATCATTTCACATTTCAACCTACTTTTCTTCCGTATTTTTTTTTTTATATCTTTTCACTATTTTCTTCGATATTTTCCATATCATTTCACTATTCAAGCTACTTTTCTTCCATATGTTTTCACTATTCAACTTACCTTTCTTCCATATTTTTCATATCATTTCACAATTTTCTTCCATGTCATTTCACTATTCAACTTACTTTTCTTCTGTATTTTCCATATCATTTCACTATTCAACCTACTTTTCATACCCATTTTTTATATCTTTTCACTATTTTTTTTCGATATTTTCTATATCATTTCACAATGCAACCTAATTTTCTTCTGCATTTTCCATATCTTTTCACTATTCAACTTGCCTTTCTTCTGTATTTTCCCTATAATTTCACTATTCAACCTACTTTTCTTCCATATTTTCATTCTCTTTTCACTATTCAACTTACCTTTCTTCCATATTTTCCATATCATTTCAAAATTTTCTTCCATATTTTCCATATCATTTCTCATTTCAGCTTACTTTTCTTCCATATTTTCCATCTCATTTCACAATTTTCTTCTGTATTTTCCATATCATTTCACTATTCAACCTACTTTTTTCCCCATTTTTTATATCTTTTCACTATTTTCTTCAATATTTTCCATATCATTTCACAATTCAACCTACTTTTCTTCCGCATTTTCCATATCTTTTCACTATTCGACTTGCCTTTCTTCTGTATTTTCCCTATAATTTCACTATTCAACCTACTCTTCTTTCATATTTTTTATATCTTTTCACTATTCAACTTGCCTTTCTTCGACATTTTCCATATCATTTTACAATTTTCTTCCATATTTTCCATATCATTTCACATTTCAACTTCCTTTTCTTCCATACTTTCCATATCATTCACTTTTCTTCCATATTGTCCATGTCATTTCACATTTCAACTTACCTTTCTTCCATATTTTCCAAATCTTTTCACAATTCAGCTTGTCTCTCTTCCATATTTTCCTCATCATTTCACAATTCAACTTGGGTTTCTTCTGTATTTTCCATAACTTTGAAGTATTCAACTTGGCTTTCTTCCATATTTTCCATATCTTTTCTCGATTCAACTTACCATTCTTCCATATTTTCCATATCATTTCGCTTTATTCAACCTACTTTTCTTCCATATCATTTCACAATTTTCTTACATATTTTCCATATCATTTCACATTTCAGCTTACTTTTCTTCCATATTTTCCATATCATTTCACATTTCAGCTTACTTTTCTTCCATATTTTCCATATCATTTCACAATTTTCTTCCATATTTTCTATATCATTTCACATTTCAACCTACTTTTCTTTCATATTTTTTAAATCTTTTCACTATTTTTTTCGATATTTTCCATATCATTTCACTATCAACCTACTTTTCTTCCATATTTTCATTCTCTTTTCACTATTCAACTTACCTTTCTTCCATATTTTCCATATCATTTCACATTTCAGCTTACTTTTCTTCCATATTTTCCATCTCATTTCATAATTTTCTTCTGTATTTTCCATATCATTTCACTATTTAACCTACTTTTTTCCCCATTTTTTATATCTTTTCACTATTTTCTTCAATATTTTCCAAATCATTTCACAATTCAACCTACTTTTCTTCCGCATTTTCCATATCTTTTCACTATTCAACTTCCCTTTCTTCTGTATTTTCCCTATAATTTCACTATTCAACCTACTCTTCTTTCATATTTTTTTTATATCTTTTCACTATTCAACTTGCCTTTCTTCGACATTTTCCATATCATTTTACAATTTTCTTCCATATTTTCCATATCATTTCACATTTCAACTTCCTTTTCTTCCATACTTTCCATATCATTTCACAATTTTTTTCTGTATTTTCCAAATCTTTTCACATTTCAGCTTGTCTCTCTTCCATATTTTCCTCATCATTCCACAATTCAACTTGGGTTTCTTCTGTATTTTCCATATCTTTGAAGTATTCAACTTGGCTTTCTTCCATATTTTCCATATCTTTTCTCGATTCAACTTACCTTTCTTCTGTATTTTCCCTATAATTTCACTATTCAACCTACTTTTCTTCCACATTTTCCATATGTTTTCACTATTCAACTTGCCTTTCTTCCATATTTTCCATATCATTTCGCTTTATTCAACCTACTTTTCTTCCATATTTTTCATATTTTTTCATTATCTTCTTCGATCTATTACATGTCATTTCACAATTTTCTTCCATATTTTCTATATCATTTCACATTTCAACCTACTTTTCTTCCGTATTTTTTATATCTTTTCACTATTTTTTTCGATATTTTCCATATCATTTCACTATCAACCTACTTTTCTTCCATATTTTCATTCTCTTTTCACTATTCAACTTGCCTTTCTTCCATATTTTCCATATCATTTCACAATTTTCTTACATATTTTCCATATCATTTCACATTTCAGCTTACTTTTCTTCCATATTTTCCATATCATTTCACAATTTTCTTCTATATTTTCCATATCATTTCACTATTCAACCTACTTTTCTTCCCCATTTTTTATATCTTTTCACTATTTTCTTCGATATTTTCCATATCATTTCACAATTAAACCTACTTTTCTTCTGCATTTTCCATATCTTTTCTCTATTCAACTTGCCTTTCTTCTGTATTTTCCCTATAATTTCACTATTCAACCTACTCTTCTTTCATATTTTTTTTATATCTTTTCACTATTCAACTTGCCTTTCTTC
>MJUT01056704.1:18010-28057 GCA_002080005.1 Gigantidas platifrons
GAATAATGGGCTGTCGGAATAGCGGGCTGTCGGAGCAATGATACGGACTCCTTATAAACAAGACCTCGTAGCTCTACTATATGCTCAAGAGATAAATATAGTAAATGCTGTATATTCTTATGTACACAGTTTTGACAGTCCTATGCTTTTGGTTTTTCATAAATTAAATTTTAACATTTCTGGTAAGTCATGTGACTTGGCATGAAACTTGCAGACACAGGCAGTGGCGGACTGGGTCGAAAATTTCTACCGGGAAAACTTGTAAAAGGGCCCATCCAAAAGGACCCATTAAATCCCAAAGCGTATTCAAAGGAATCAAATAAAAGTAAAGTGAAATTTCCGGTATCCCGGTGGGCCAGTCCTCCACTGGATCGACGCACGGATATACGTGCAACCACATCATTTTCACACAAAAAAATAAAAGAATATAAATAAACAAATTAATTAAGAAAATGAGGTTTAATGGAAGTAAACGGTAAAAAGAATAAATGCATTCCCCATTGTGATATCACTGTCGGAGTACCATCTTTAAAATCAAGGTATCAACTCTTTAGGAAACTCTGACAGCGACAGACGGCACCTTATACCAAACATTTATACTTCTTTACAGCTAGTTTTGTTTTGTTTAAACATATTCTATTGTCCAAAAACATGATAATAGGATCAGATACAAGTTTTTCAACTTAAAACATCTTCTCCTACATATACTCTCCAATCAGTTGTAGGTAACCGACGATGTCCGATTCTATGTTTTACACGAAATTAGGGACATTATACTGAATCCGTGACTAATACATGTATGTCACCGTGTATCAGAGAAAGTCGATCAAACATTTGTGTTTATTTTTCTTAAGATAATGATATCTGTGTATATACCATCATATTGACAGTGCTATATGATACACTGTAGCCGTTTCTTCATTTCCGACATATCACATGATATTTAGAAAGTAACACGACGGATGCCACTAGTGGAACAGGAACTGCTTAGAATCCCGGAGCACCCGAAATAACAAAATGTTTAGCGATGGTTAATATAGGTGCTCACCAAGGTCACGAACACGAACCCATCAACAACCGGTGGTTAATATAGGTGCTCACCAAGGTTACGAACACGGACCCATCAACAACCGGTGGTTATTATAGGTGCTCACGAAGGTTACGAACACGGCCCCATCAACAACCGGTGGTTAACATAGGTGCCCACCAAGGTTACGAACACGGACCCATCAACAACCGGCGGTTAATATAGGTGCTCACGAAGGTTACGAACACGACCCCATCAACAACCGGTGGTTAATATAGGTGCTCACCAAGGTTACGAACACGACCCCATCAACAACCGGCGGTTAATATAGGTGCTCACGAAGGTTACCAACACGGACCCATCAACAACCGGTGGTTAATATAGGTGCTCACGAAGGTTACGAACACGACCCCATCAACAACCGGTGGTTAATATAGGTGCTCACGAAGGTTACGAACACGACCCCATCAACAACCGGTGGTTATTATAGGTGCTCACCAAAGTTACGAACACGACCCCATCAACAACTGGCGGTTAATATAGGTGCTCACGAAGGTTACGAACACGACCCCATCAACAACCGGTGGTTAATATAGGTGCCCACCAAGGTTACGAACACGACCCCATCAACAACTGCTGGTTAATATAGGTGCTCACCAAGGTTACGAACACGACCCCATCAACAACCGGTTGTTAATATAGGTGCTCACCAAGGTTACGCAGTTCCTGCCTCTTATAACAAAACGTAGATATCAAATTGAGTGCACACGGCACGTTTCTGGAATAACCTTCTTCAGGTACGGTCAAAGTTGAAAGGTTGGACAGCCAAATAATTTAAAAGTCTTTCCGAGCAATAAAACAAAACACCTAAAAAGGTTAGTAGAAATCGGCTGTTGTCACCTGTGCATGAGGGAGAGGGACCTTAGTTTTATGAATAATTACATTATTAAGGAACTTTAAATTTCAATAATAGTGCCGAAACACCGACTACTGGGCGAATTATACCCTCGGGAACTAATAGTCCTCCACCCGGCATGTGACTCATATATTCAAGAGGTGTTGGACACCACTATATACACAAACAAACACAAATATATCATCAATAAGACATGAGCCTTCCTACAAACAACTGGGGGTGAACACGAACCGAACAAACACAAATAACATCAATAATTCATGAGCCCTCCTACAAACAACTGGGGGTGAAGACGAACCGAACAAACACAAATAACATCAATAAGTCATGAGCCGTCCTACAAACAACTGGGGGTGAAGACGAACCGAACAAACACAAATAACATCAATAAGACATGAGCCCTCCTACAAACAACTGGGGGTGAAGACGAATCGAACAAACACAAATAACATCAATAAGACATGAGCACTCCTACAAACAACTGGAGGTAAAGACGTACCTAACAAACACAAATAACATCAATAAGTCATGAGCCGTCCTACAAACAACTGTGGGTGAACACGAACCGAACAAACACAAATAACATTGATGGAGATGAGTCAGAAGAGGCTACAGTTGACTCCGGAGTGCCACAAGGAACTGTACTCGACCCCTCCTCTTCCTTTGCCACATTAATGACTTACCAGATTCAGTAAGATCGTCAGTCAGACTTTTTGCCGACGACTGGCTGCTCTATAGAAACATTAGGACACAACAAGACCACACAATCCTTCAAGAAAATCTGCAAAAACTAGAAGTATGAGCCAAGGATTGGGGAATGTGCTTCAACGCGAAGAAATGTTACATACTTAAAAAACCAGAGCCACAGATACTACAATCTGAGCGGCGGTCACATCCTCCAACAGGTGCAAAATAACCCATACCTTGGACTACAAATGTCTGATGATCTTAAATGGACAACACACATCACCAATGTTAGCAAAAAAGCCAACTCCACACTAGGCTTTCTTAGAAGAAACCTTAAATACTGCCCCAAGGACTGCAAGAAAACAGCATAAATCTCCTTAGTAAGATCAACCATGGAATATGGAGCAACAGCATGGGATCCCTACACTGCAGTAGATACGAACAAACTAGAAAGGATCCAAAGGAGAGCAGCAAGATTTATCACCGGGGACTACAAATCAAGAGAAGAAGGCTCCGTAGCTGGCGGAATTAGAACTGGAGAGTCTACAATCCAGAAGAACTAGCCAGCGATAAATACTTCTGTACAAAGTGGTTGAGAGGTTGGTCCCAACTATCAAGCCAGAAGATTATCTGACCAAAAGCAGACAGAGGAGAACTATCAAACCTAAACGATTTGACGACTACGTGAATACAAACATTGTAGAAAACTCTTGTCAAGAACAATACAAAGTCTTTCGACAGAATCCGTGTAATACGGAGCAATATAGGAATTCATTCTTCAGTAAAAACTATATTAGAGTGGAACCACCTGAAGGAAAATATAGTCAGCGCTACCTCCGTTGAGAGCTTCAAATCTGCTCTCCGAGACCACCAATAGGTACTCGATTTAACACATTCCCATAAAGGGGGAGGGTGTGGTCATATGGTAGTTGGATTTCATGGCAAGATGTACTCGATTTAGCATATTCCCATAAAGAGGGAGGGCGTGGTCTTATGGTCGTTGAATTTCATGGCAAGGTGTACTCGATTTAACACATTCCCATAAAGGGGGAGGGCGTGGTCAAATGGTACATTGTAGTTGGATTTTATGGCAAGGTGTACTCGATTTAACACATTCCCATAAATGGCGAGGGTGTGGTCATATGGTAGTTGGATTTCATGGCAAGGTGTACTCGATTTAGCATATTCCCATTAAGAGGGAGGGCGTGGTCTTATGGTCGTTGAATTTCATGGCAAGGTGTACTCGATTTAACACATTCCCATAAAGGGGAGGGTGTGGTCATATGGTAGTTGGATTTCATGGCAAGGTGTACTCCATTTAACACATTCTCATAAAGGGGGAGGGTGTGGTCATATGGTAGTTGGATTTCATGGCAAGGTGTACTCGATTTAACACATTCCCATAAAGGGGGAGGGTGTGGTCATATGGTGGTTGGATTTTATGGCAAGGTGTACTTGATTTAATACATTCCCATAAAGGGGGAGGGTGTGGTCATATGGTAGTTGAATTTCATGGCAAGGTGTACTCGATTTAACACATTCCCATAAAGGGGGAGGGTGTGGTCATATGGTAGTTGGATTTCATGGCAAGGTGTACTCGATTTAACACATTTCCATAAAGGAGGAGGGTGTGGTCATATGGTAGTTGGATTTTATGGCAAGGTGTACTCGATTTAACACATACCCATAAAGGGTGCAGGGTGTGGTCATATGGTAGTTGGATTTCATGGCAAGGTATACTCAATTTAACACATTCCCATAAAGGGGGAGGGTGTGGTCATATGGTAGTTGGATTTCATGGCAAGGAGTACTCGATTTAACACATTCCCATAAAAGGGGGAGGTGTGGTCATAAGGTAGTTGCTTTTCATGGCAAGGTGTACTCGATTTAACATTATGTGATAAAGTTTGTTAGTGATAGGTCGATGGTATTCTCCAGGTAACTGAAATATTGTTGAAAGTGGTGTTAAACACCAAAACCTCCTAACCCTCCATCATACTGGATTATTTATAAATAGACAATTAAATATTTTTTAACAAATATTACTATGATGAACAAAAAACTACATATAAATCCTTTTAATAGAAAATATTATATTTTAAAGTTTCAATTACAGTGTGCCAAGCAAAATACTGTGTCCACACTTGTTTGTAATATACATTTGTTCAACTTTCTCTTGTCGACATTCTGTGATCATAGCATGCTTCACTCTGCATAGACTTTTATCTTATTTTCATAAATAATTTCAGTGTAAATCAGAAGAGTCCATTTAACAAGGTACATCAAAACACCAGGCTGCTCTGTGATTGAATTAAATATCACTTTTATTGTTGTTCTTCATCTTAAAGTTATAATCACTGTATGGCATTCAATGGCAACAACTTACAACACATTAATTTTTTATTTGAAAAATAACTTGAATGTTACATATATTTTTTTTACAGATGTTTAGAAGATTGTATATACCATGGCATTACAGAAATATGTATGGTGAATGTATAATATAAGTTTATGAAGATTATCTTCAGTTTATAGGTAAAGTCAAACCTGTATTAGGAGGCCACCTTTGAGACAAAGAAAATGTGGTCTTAAGACAGGGGACTGTTTAATAGTGGTTACCGCATGGGTAGGATTGACTGTATTTATGTATGATAATAACAGTTTCAACAGTGAAGGTAAACAATTCTATTAATATCAACCAGGAATACCCCACGTCCCATTTCCAATCATGCAACATCAAAAAAGACCATGATATGGCATTGAAAATGCAGGTCCTGTCTTGGGACAGACACAATTAAGTGGTGGGATTAAACCGTTTAATGGGATCCCAACACTTCCATCTTGATAATTGAATCTCCAAATACAATAGATATAAAATAATGATAAAAAACCTCCACAGCTTCATTTCTACTGAAAAAGGCCATGCACTTGAGAATATCACAAAAATGTGGCAGAGTTAAACACTTATTTATAGGGTTATGGTTATGGTGTTTAACACCACTTTCAACAATATTTCAATTATAATGGAGGGTCCCGGGTGGCTCAATGAGTTAGGTCATTGGATCTAACAGCTCATACAAGCCTATCACCAATATGGCGTGGGTTCGCATCCAGCTTTGGAAATTACCAAAAAGGATGCACTTGCCTCGCAGCCGCAAGTGATAAAGTTTACCAGTTGCTTGCACAGGGTCGGTGGTTCTTTCTGGGTACTTCGGCTTCCTTCACTACTAAAACTGGTCTCCATGATATAGCTGAAATATTTCTGAAAGTGGCGTTAAACACCAAAAATTCAAGTTCAATTATATGGTGGCGGTTAATTTTATTGACGGGGGGAAACTTGAGCACCCAGAGAAAACCACTGACCTGTCGAAATTTTTTGAAGCCAGCCATGTTACTTTTTTCAACACAAATTATTATTTTTTATTTTTTCCCCTTCTTTCCATGGATACAAGAATAAAACTGAGTTATTTACCCTCCAAAGAGGAATAACAGAACAAGTATGATTATTAGGAGCATACATGTATTATTCTACTAAAGAAATGAAAATAACAACAACAACAAAAAAAAAAATGAAATAAAAAGCATGCCTGCCTGGCTATGAAAATGTTCCTATGTTAGGGGAAACCAACAATCAATTTCCCATGGCCTTACCACAGGATGGCTATGAAAATGTTCCTATGTTAGGGGAAACCAACAATCAATTTCCCATGGCCTTACCACAGGATGGCTATGAAAATGTTCCTATGTTAGGGGAAACCAACAATCAATTTCCCATGGCCTTACCACAGGATATTTGATAAGATTAACATGATGGGTGGCACTAGTGGAGCAGGAGCTTATAACTGAAATAAAATTTGCATAATTTTAGTGAAAATCTATTTAAGAATAAAATTGCTATAATGTACACTAGCATTGGATCCATAGAAACTCCTATCATTGGTCAACACTTTGTTGCAACTCTGCTAAAAACAACAGTAGGAAAATGCTTCTGACATTTTAAAGTGTGAGGTGATTGTTTATGGCCATCACTGTTTAAACTTTCTTTTCATTAGTAATAAATGGACTATAAGGAAATGGATTATCCCATTGGCATGTAGAGTTATAAGAAATGGTTTGGTTTGGTTTATGGTGTTTAACACCACATAGAGAAGGCCACAGGCATGTCACAAGTCACTGACAAACTTTATCACAGAATGCTGTATGGCCTGAGTGGAATTATGCCACTGGCATGTAGAGTTAAAAGAAATGGATTATTGGTATATCATGCATGTAGAGTTATAAAAAATGGATGGATAGACAAGAAACACTACAATAATACAGTATTCAATTTATTTAAAATTTGTATATTATGTAAAGGCAGTATCAATACACAACTAAGAAACACATGATCATAATAATCTATACTGCTGTACATCTGTTACCATAGTAACACAAATAAATCAGTTTGGCCCCCACAAATGGCCATGATTGTTATTGTATCAGTCATTTTAATCTGAATATAATGATAATATCAGTCAGTTCTAGTCAGACCTTCCATTTAATTTTTTTTGTTTTTTTTTCAATAATATCACATAATCATGATTTTTTTTTGTTAATGTTATTTACTACTTATATTTTTTTGTATGAATCTTATTTGTATGTTTGATTGATGGTGTTTAACACCACTTTCAATAATATTTCAGTTATATCGTGGTGGTTATAATGAAACTTAAGTTTACTTAAGTTAGTTTTTACCAATATTAATACAAAAAATGTATCATGATTCAAACTTTCTATAAATAGATATTTTAAAATGTGTTATAGAAATGTCTATAATAATACCAGAGATCATTCTAAAACACATCAGGACTAAGTTAATACACAAATGTCTTCTGTTTCCGTGGGAAAAATTGATATTTTAGTGATCTACAAAATCTTTTTATTGTTATAGTAATATCTATAATAATACCAGCGATCATTCTAAAACACATCAGGACTAATTTAATACATAAATATCTTCCATTTCCAAATAATTTTTAAAATCTGTTTACTGTTATAAAACTGTCTACAATAATACAAGATTATTCTAAAATTCATAAAAGACTAATATAAGTTAATACTTCAATATCTTCTGTTTCTGAAGAAAAAAAATCAATATGAAAATAAGTGAACAAGTAAAAAAAAATCATATCACAGCAGTTTTCTGTGGAAGTGTAATAACTTCAAACTAAACACAAGAGACACAAACAAATAAAAAATCAGCTGTACAGCTCCCAGTTAACTGAACTCAAAGGCTACCAAACTGTACATATATTAGGTAAATATTGTGTATCTCTATACCATGTTGGTTTATGAGAAATAAAGATAGATATAAAAAATACATGAAGATTAGCAAAGCATACATCAGGCTTGTACTTAAATAAAAAAAAACCCAGCCAATCAGGACACTGTATTCGACCTCTACAGGGCACTGATTGGATTAAATAACCCAGCCAATCAGGACACTGTATTCGATCTCTACAGGGCACTGATTGGATTAAAATACCCAGCCAATCAGGACACTATTCGACCTCTACAGGGCACTGATTGGATTAAAAAACCCAGCCAATCAGGACACTGTATTGGAACTCTACAGGGCACTGGTTGGGTTATCTTGAAGAATGAGTACTTATGCAGCAGAAAGTGACAGTAACATTATTCTGTGAGATTCTGTTAAATGTAAAATTAGGTTAACAATTTTATGTGAAATCTAAATGTTCAAAAATTTGGTTTTTTGGTTTATAAATTTAAATGATGAGAATATATTCACACAGAAGAAAATGTTTTAAATGCTATTTGATTATATTTGTAGTGTTTACACAATTTTGGCAACTTAATAATTTTTATGAGAAAGTGTGAAAAAATCTCATTTATTTTTCAAACTTGAAACATACAAAAATAAGTGATAAATAAGTGATAAATTGTATCAATCTGCAAGAAATCATATGTACAACAAACATTTTAATTTATCAGTTCACTGAAAAAAAACAACAAAAAATTAAATTAACAAGTACAAATGTATTTATATTGAATGCCTAACTAGATCTATTATAACACCTACCTAGTCGTGATCGTATGGTAGTTAGATTTACAACTACCTGTGCAATCAAAGCCTATCACCACTAATGTTGTGAGTTTCAATCCCGCTCATGGCTAGATGTATTCGATACAACATAATGTGATAAAGTTTGTCAGTGACTTGCAACAGGTCAATGGTTTCTCCGGGTACTCTGGTTTCCTCCACCAATAAAACTGACTGCCACGATATAACTGAAATATTGTTGAAAGTGGCGTTAAGCACCATATACCAATCTGACCTCATTCTCACATAGTGTCAGGATTTGTTTAGTCAAAGCTTTTGTTCTGTATCAATATTTTACAGTAGTCTCCATCTTATAATTATAAGTCCATCCCTTCTGCAATGCAAAAGTAGCCCAATGAGAGAGGTGGCTTATCTTGGGGGGATAATTCAGTAGTATTATACAATATCAGTGTATCTGAAATCTGACCAGATAAGAGTGGCCTTACAGGGTTAGGGTTGGTTTTATGTTGTTTAATGTCACTTTCATCAATATTTCAGTTATATCATGGATGTCAGTTAATTGGTGGAGGAAACTCGAGTACCCAGAGAAAATCACAGACCTGCCAGAAGTCACTGACAAAAATGTTGTATCAAGTACACTTCACCATGAGTGTTAGTGGCGATAGGCACTGATGGCACAGGTAGTTGTAAATCCAACTACTATACGATCACGACTATGATGGATCCCGAGTGGTTTTATAAGAGGAGGACTACTGTAACTGATTCTTTTTTTAACAATTTCATAATTTTGTTTCGTCTCATAATTGTATTTTATATGTATTAACGAAATAAACCTTAAAAGTGCTAGAAACACCCAATCAGCATGTATGTAAGTATGTAAAAATCAACTATTTACATATATATACAAATATTTACAATTTCACAACATATTTTGACTTGTATATAAGGCATAATCAACTTGACTTTAAACAGACTTAAGTGATGGTTCATAATGTAAGATTATATAGAGTTATGTGTTTAACGTCACTTTCAACAATATTTCAGTTATACTGTGGTGGTCAGTTTTATTGTTGGAGGACACCAAAGCCCTAGGAGGAAACAATAAACCTACAACAGGTCACTGACAAACTTTATCACATAAAATTGTATCAAGAAGTTCCCCCACCTCCTCAAATGTGGGAATCAATCTTACACCTCCAACTATCATTCAACCTCCCCCACCCCCAGTTGAAAAAGGACACGCCATAGATATATGAAAATATAAACTATTGAATTTCTCAGAGCAATATCACATCGACGGAGTAGCATGATATATGAGATGTGATGAAAAGTCTATTTTGAGCAAAACATATCAAC
>MJUT01056704.1:39703-57149 GCA_002080005.1 Gigantidas platifrons
TACAAACATCGGGTATGGTCAATAGATTGATTATTGATATTTATCGTTAACCTCAGTAACATATCAGCTATATGTGTAATCATGACTACCAGACTTAATTTAGAGAGAAAAGCCCATACAAAAAAAAACCCTGACCGGTGAAACTCTCGAAATTCGGTAGGTGTCTGGATAGACAACAGAGTTAACTAAATTACAAACAAAGAAAATTCACAAAGTATTATTTTGTATAAAAAGTTCCATGGATAAAACTATGATATCTCACTTACTGTTTGTTAGGGTGGGTTAGGGTGTTTAAAGCCACTTTCAACAATATTTCAGCTATATCATGACGGTCAGTTTTATTGGTGGAGGAAATTGGAGTACCTGGAGAAAACCACCGACCTGGCGCAAGTCACTGACAAACTTCATCACATAATATTGTATCGAGAATACCTCGCTTGAGCGTGATTTGAATGCACAATCTTAGATGTGATAGGCACTGATTGCATAGGTAGTTGTAAATCCAACTACCATGTATACGATCATGGCCATGATGACCCTATGGTACAATATATTTACAGTTGATATTATACAATTATAGTCTTTTGTTGAGGTCAATACAAGTTTTTATGGACCTTAAAATCGATATTCACCGAAGCCTTTAGGCTGAGGTGAATATTGATTTCTAAGGTCCATAAAAACTCATATTAACCGATACAAAAGACTAATTGCTAAATATGAAGTCAATATATCAAAGGATGTAAAAAAAAAGTCTGGAAAACTTAAAATTTCAACAAAAAATACAAGTTCAAGGGCCATAACTCAGCCAAAAATCATTCGCCCGGAACGAAATTCGAACTTAAACTGTAACTCATCTAGATATAGCCACATACCAAATATCAAGTCAATATATCAAAGGATGTAAAAAATACCCCCGCATATATGTTCAATGTGTATAAAAACCAACTAAGTCAGCAAACAGAAAGTAGGAATCTGACTGGTCCAAAAACGCTTCCCACAATATGGCATACCTATATGAAGCTCGTGACCAAATATCAGATTTCTGCCATCAATAGATGCTGAGAAAAATGCGAAGAAAAATATCTTGGACGGACGGAAGGACGGACAGTGGTAAAACAGTATACCCTCCTCCAGTGGAACGGGGGTATAAATAGTTATATTTATATTTTACCCATACATAAACAAACTAAAGGCTCCTAGGAGCCTGTAATCGCTCACCTGGCTCAAAGTTGGCCCAGCAGTTTCAGAGGAGATCATTTTTAAGGTGGTAACTAACACTACAGGGAGATAACTCTTTAAAATCAGTTGAACGTTATGATGTTTGTAAGCAGATTTCAAGCATGTCAGTGATCAAAACCACAGAGAGAAAAGCTGCTATGTGGCTATTGAATTGATAGCTCTGAGTCTGTTGGATGGAATTTGTTAGAATTTTGATATTTATTACAGTGGATATATTCAAGAACAGTGTAAGGTGCTACCTTAAGTGAATTTTTGCAAATCTTCTATTTTTAGCAATGGCCGCCATCTTCTTTGGCGGGCAGGGTTGTCGGATATAATTCTGAAGGGGGACCATCTAAAGACCATTTCACCATAGTTTGGGCCCATTTGACCCAGCAGTTTCAGAGAAGATAATTTTTAAGTGATTTTTTGCCAAATTTTCTATTTTTAGTAATGGCAGACATCTTGGCTGGCGGCCAGGTCGTCGGACAGAATCCTGAAAGGGGATCACCTAAAGACCATTCCACCATTGCTTGGGCCCAATTGGCCCAGCAGTTTCAGAGGAGATAATTTTTAAGTGATTTTATGCTGAATTTTCTATTTTTAGTAATGGTGGCCATCTTGGTTGGCAGCCGGGGTCGTCGGACATAATTCTGAAAGATGATCACCTAAAGACCATTCCTCCATAGTTTGGGCCCAACTAGCCCAGTAGTTTCAGAGGAGATAATTTTTAAGTGATTTTTTTTGCCAAATTTTCTATTTTTAGTAATGGCATCTATCTTGGTTGGCGGCCGGGGTCGTTGGACACAATTCTCAAAGAGGACCATCTGAAGACCATTCCACCATAGTTTGGGCCCAATTGGCCCAGCAGTTTCAGAGAAGATAATTTTTAAGTGATTTTTTGACGAATTTTCTATTTTTAGTAACGGCAGCCATCTTGGTTGGCAGTGGGATTGTCGGACACAATTCTGAAAGGGGACCACCCAAGGACCATTCCACCAAAGTTTAGTTCGAATTGGCCCAGTGGTTTTAGAGGAGTTGATGAAAATGCAAAAAGCTAACGACAGACGGACGACGGACGCCCAGTGGTAGCAATAGCTCACATGACCCTTCGGCTCAGGTGAGCTAAAAATGACCCAAAAAATTATGTTGACTGTGAGTTCTTGAAGTATTTATTTTCTAATTAAAGTCAAACAATCTGCTTTAGGTAAAGTTATTAATGTAAACACATTTTAAGTTGTAGCATTATTTTACAAAAATCAATTTTATATTGTTTTTTTTTCTTCAAGCTCATAATATTTAACTGTATTTCCATCTATATTTTATGCTGAAAGTCTTTTTTTTTTTATTAATTGGTATATACCATTGATGCCAATAATATCAACAAGAGGCTGACCATACTAACACTATTAGAAAACTCTCTGATTATTACACCAATAAAATATTCCTAGTTTTCTTTGAATAATCAATATGCGAGTCCTACACCATTCATGAAAACCAGTTAACCAGTTTTAAAGTACAGTCATGTGTAAAAAAAAGTCTTTCTACCCTAAAATATTTCCCATATAAAAAAAAAACTATTTAAAAAAAAAATTCTTTTTGGGTCATTTCTTACTCGATTTCCATGAAATTTTCAGCATTAAAAGCAGAAATAAATTATACAGTTTTTTCTTTTTAGGATTTGCATATAATTTTAATTCTACTTTTCTTTAACACATGATTTAAGCACAAAGTTTAATTATTGTTCCCCAAATATTACTTATATATAATAATACAAAATTGTGATGTTCGAAATTTACATTTACACTTAAATTTTCAAAATTATATGAAAATGATTGAATGATCTCTCATTAATTCTGCTTTTACAGGTGAAAATTTCAAAATAATTGGATAAGACATGACTTCAGGAAAATTAGTGGTGATAGGTACTGACTGTCCTCATTTACTCAAGTTTAAGTAAAACAAGTCTCCATTGTGTCTGATGAAACTAAATAGTTACCCCCATTTATTAAAGCACCAAATCCTCTGGCTAGCTCCCATATAACACTATACTCTGTACCAGAGTCCACAGCCCCCTTTGTCCAGGAGTCTATATGAGCACCAATTATTACATATTTATCTAAAAAATAATAAAAATCATGATTTTTTGGTTTAAAATGTTGGCAATACCAATAATATGTTTGATTATACCTTATATATTAATTACCATAAATAGACAAGATGAACTGTCAGCTAATGCTCACTTATTATACCCCCGGCCCCGCATATATGTTCAATGTGTATAAAAACCAACTAAGTCAGCAAACAGGAAGTAGGAATATGACTGGTCCAAAAACGCTTCCCACAATATGGCATACCTATATGAAGCTTGTGACCAAATATCAGATTTCTGCCATCAATAGTTGCTGAGAAAAATGTGACGAAAAATATCTTTGGAAGGACGGAAGGATGGACGGATGGACAGACAGTGGTAAAACAGTATACCACCTCCAGTGGAGCGGGGATATAATTAATTTGATTGGTCAATGGGTAAAAATCAGAACATGTGATCACACAGGACAAAAATCATATTCCGTGAAATAAAAATCATATTCCACCCCAAAGGCACTTGTCTCAAAATAAAATGACCCCCTATTCCTGTTATGTAAAGGAATAGGGGGGTACGTAATTTTTTTTGAGACAAGTGCCTGTGTTCCACCCCCTCGGAAGCCTCATGGGTTTTCCCGCCAGAGTTGTCGTTCTTTGACAGGAAAACGTCAGAGGCACTCGGAACGCATCACTTGTTACGACTGTTACGATGTAGTTTTTAAATGTCTGACACAACGTTCCAATGGACTATGTTTGTCAGCAGTATTTTACATGTATGTGTTTTCTTGGTTTCATTCGGTATAATAAAACATTTATAGATGCAGGTTTAGGAAATATGAACATTTATTCACCCACGAGTATCATATTCCCCTCGGGTGTTTCCCTCTGGTAGGGTATCCAACAAAGGGAAGTAACTCTACAAACCGGAAGTTGTGATTGACGAATCGAATGCACGGGGCACTCAATTTTTTAAGAGACACTTCGTGACATCAAGTTTTGGAGTTACTAAACCGTTATAGAGTAGGTAAAAGTTGGTCAAAATGAAAAGCGAGATGTCTTAAATCAACTATCATAGCCTTACAAAAATAGCAGACAGTAGATTTAAAGGTTAAAATTGAAAATTAAAGCGGCGCATTCATCCTCGTATGACCACATGAGCTGTGGTATGACATTCAATTTTGCAAAATTACCTTAATTTTTACAGTTAATCAATATAAGCCACTGATAGATTGTAACTCTGTAGCCTTGTAATTGTTCCTAGAAGATATTAAAGTGTTCCACTTTGCCGACTTCGGCCGTTGAGCGTTTTCACGAATTTGATGATTTTTAATTCTCATATTTATCTCCCTTTAATTAAAGTCCGTTTCAAAATGGTCCTAGGGGCCCGGGTGGCTCAATGAGTTAGGTCGCTGGATCTAACAACTCATACAAGCCTATCACCAATACGGCGTGGGTTCGCGCCCGGCTTTGTAAATTACAAAAAGGGTGCACTCGACTCGCAACCGCAAGTGATAAAGTTTACCAGTTGCTTGCCCATGGTCGGTGGTTCTCTCCGGGTACTGCGGCTTCCTCCACCACTAAAACTGGTCGCCATGATATAGCTGAAATATTGTTGAAAGTGGCGTTAAAAACCAAAAATCAAATCAAATCAAAATGGTCCTATATTATATTGAAAGGAAAATTGTTTAAACATGCTTAAAAATAATAAAATAAAGTTTACAAATACTTGTACTTCATTTGTTTTATTGAAGAGGGCATTAATGTGTAGTGTGAAAAAAGGGGGGGGGAGGGTATGTAAGTTGAAATGTATATATAGTTCTATTATAAGAAATGGGCAGGCATTACAATTGGCAATAACTGCTGTGTGAAAAAGATGACTGAATATTCAGTATATATTATGTCTGTCATAATTTTTTTTTACCTCACCTAACCCAAAGGGCCATGTGAGATATAATAGATGAATTTCCAGTTCCCCACCATTACAAGGGATCTAAACCTTTCCCGTAAATGTTTTTTGTCACAAACAAAAATATTGGACGTCACAGATCAAAAGTGATTGTTCTCCTGACGTCACTAGGTCAGTTCGTTATCAAATATCTGAAAATAGTTTTGACTCAAAAGACAAATAAATGTTTTAATTTAACATAGGATCCTATGGAAACACTTTGCAAATTTTCTTTTCAGAAACTGGTCAGGCAATCTTGGTCACAATAATCCTTTGGTAGACCATACTAACCAATATATTCCTACAATCATGACAAGGTTTGCTCCTGGAAGCTTCTAGTTTGAAGATCTCCTCTATAGTTAACTGTGAAATATGTTATTTTGGAACTTATTTTTTTATTTAATATTGCATATGGAATTCAGTTTAATGGTACAGACCCATCGTTTTTAACAACTTTAATTTTTTTTTTTCAGATTGATCAGCCAATACACTGTAGTAAACACCAGTCAGACAATATTTTAAAGTTTTTCCTTGGAAAGTGGTAAGTTTTCATTGTTAGAATTGTATTATTTCCATCATAATTATACCCCCACTCATAGAGAGGGGGCTATATTGCAATCACCTTGTCCGTCCGTTCGCACTTTTGTAACAGATATCTCAGCTTCTACTGGAAGAAATGATTTTATATTTGATATATGGCTTTGGCATGGTGACTTACAAGTACCGTGTCTCCCCTTTCCAGGTTTACCGCACATCTACTTCCTGTTTACAGTGCAACTTATAATTTTTCATGTTTGCCGTAATGAAAACTTTCGTAACAGTTATCTCAGCTTCTACTGGAAGAAATGATTGTATATTTGATATATGGCTTTGGCATAATGATTTTTACCGTGTTCCCCCTTTCCAGGTTTACTGCACATCTACTTCCTGTTTACCGTGCGACTTTCAAATGAACGAGTGGGGGTATTCTTAGCACGACGTAGCGTGCAACATCTTGTTATGAGAATGGACCTAATGTTAGGATTGCGGCAGTTCGTTATCAAATATCTGAAAATAGTTTTGACTCAAAAGACAAATAAATGTTTTAATTTTACAGAAATATGGCTCGCTGTGATAACTGGTCCCTGGGTGGTTTTGGTCACCAATTGTATATGTTTAACACTGCAAAGTATGCAATGATGTACAGATTTGTTATGAGGGAACATTGTGAAATTACCCCTGATAGCTCAATTCCTGAGACTCTTGCTGGGTTGCATTTGGATCCAAGAGACTCTCATGTAGATTGTTTTCATTGTTGCTGCAGAAATTATGCAAGTATTATTGCTGGTCCCGGTACTATAGATTCATCTGATTCTGTATTTGCTGAAAGCAATACTTGGTCAGATGAATCTGACATACAGGTGGATGATATCCAGGTAGCATCCCCTGAATTAATTAGACAAAATACTTTCAATGACAGTGACAGTCTTTTTTCTAATGATTCAGGGGATACTGATCTGCCCAATGCATTGTGCAGTGATTCACAATATTGCTATGATTATAGTGAATACACTGGACATAACTTGTCACAGTTAATGGATCCTCCACTAACTGAACAGTCTGAGGATGACAGTCAGTGGCAATCTGTTAGTGACATTGTTGGGCAACTTCCTGTAGATCAGACTGGTCTTAATTTCAGTGATGCTGAAACACAGTTCCCAATTAATGGGGAAAGTTTCAGTGATGCTGAAACACAGAGACCAGATGATCTACACAATGTACCTCTTCCTGTCCTACGTTTAAGATTCCCTTCAGATGGGGAAAGTGATTCTTCAGATCGTTCTTCCCATTCAGAAAGGGTTTTTAAACGTAGGAAATGAACATCAAATAACTCTAGTTGGTTTGTAAATATGTTTATCATTTCACAAGAAGTCAAATTTTAATGCCAAGGGCCTGGGTGGCTCAATGAGTTAGGTCGTTGGATCTAACAACTCATACAAGCCTATCACCAATACGGCGTGGGTTCGCGCCTGCCTTTGTAAATTTAAAAAAAGGGTGCACTCGACTTGCAGCTGCAAGTGATAAAGTTTACCAGTTGCTTGCCCATGGTCGGAGGTTCTCTCCGGGTACCAGAAACACAAATCTGGTAGAGGACAACCTAATGAACATTTCTGGCAAGTTTGGTTCAAATCTTTTCAGTGGTTTCAGAGAAGAAGATTTAAATGTGAAAAGCTAACGGACGACAATGGACTCTTAGCCATGACAAAACAAAAGCTCACATGGTCTATATGGCCACGTGAGCTAATAAAAGGAATTATTGAAAGGGGAGGAAATTAATTTAATGATTTTTTTAATTAAATTTCTTTTTGATTGCCATTGGAAAAGGAAGATGAAATTGATAGGGGCAAGAAATTTAGCCAAGGCAGTGGCAACAGCCTTATTCTTTAGTGAAAACTGCTGATGGGATCTTTAACGTGGAGAGAGCTTGGCACTCTCGCAATATGTATGTTCGTCCTGGATGGACGACCCATTGAGGAGCGGTTGTACCCTGCAGCTGGTGATACTGGGTCCTATTTCTTTATCCCTATGTTCCTAACTCCAGTGTACATTACCGTACCTATAAAAAACATATCATGCCTGTATGTGATATTGGAAAAATCAACATAAATAATACAAGGTATTTAAAGTTCAAACAAGTAAAATGAAGCTAGGCAATCATAAATTGCAATCCCACTGGTTCACTTTTTGGGCCAGTGTTGCTCACATTTCACACATAAGTGAATTTGGCTAGTGAATTGTTGTATTAAGAAACATTTAGGTACAGTACTGGGAGCAGCATTAATGTACTTGAATCTTTTCTGTAGAAACTACAGGATTTTAATAAAAATTAATTCAGATATTCAATGTATTACAAACTGATTTTCTTGGATTCAAGCCTTGATGCTTATGCAAGTGATCAGTGATGATTGATTGTTACTAGTATTCTGTACATTACAATGTATGTACATATCATATATAAAATATGGAGACTACCCAGGGTACTAGTATAATAAACATCAAATTGTTCAGGTGAGATTCATTTTCCTATCATTTTATCATCATTAATGGAATGTGCACTTAAATTTCACAGAACATTCACACATTGTTTATTGGAATGTGTAGTTTTCACCTACAATCTTTACCAACAATAACAAGTTACACCAGTATGATTCCTTGTCTGGGTATGGCTCCATTCCTGGATTAGTTGTTGTTTTGAATAACATTTGGATATTAAATACAATGTAACACCATGCAAAAAAAAATCAAATGAATCCAAAATACATATGTATAATGTGCAACTAATAGTTTAAAACAGTGCATTTTACTTTGCAGTCTTTTTCAAATCACATTTTTATTTTGGTATAAATTGGATCAAATTTGTTTCCTTTTTGTACTACTTTTGAAATATACTTGTTGTAGGGTGTTGTCTCATCACTGTTTGCTCCATATCTCATTTTATTTCAATATAATAAAAGATTTAATTTATATGGATAAGTGTCCTCTTAATGTCACATCATAGAATCTAACATAGTTTGATCTATATTAAGATATATTTTATGATTTTTTTTTTACATTTTAGATTATTTCCCTTAGCTATCAGTCAAATTAGGGCACACTGAAAAACACAAAGTCTGCAAAACTTGCAGGTAAGAAAAATGTTATATTATAAAAAGATTGCAGATATCTTTAATATTTTTATATATTTAATTTGTATTGGCTTAAGCATAATCATTTCTATGATATGACATTAAGAGGACACTTATCCATATAAATTAAATCTTTTATTATATTGAAATAAAATGAGATATGAAGCAAACAGTGATGAGACAACACCCTACAACAAGTATATTGCAAAAGTAGTACAAAAAGGAAACAAAAAATGATCCAATTTATAGCAAAATAAAAATGATCATGTTATTCTGTATTGTTTCTGTTTATGCCATAACCATTTATTGTAAATGTGTTGGTGCAAATAAAATATTTTCTATTGTCTATTTCACTGGGTATAATTTTGAGATTTTTAACAAGTAATAAACCAATATTGTCCATTTAATAACAAATAAAAAATGTTCAAACAATATAAAAAATAAATTATGTCCATCCCAGTTTGTCCATAATCATACTTTTCAACCTGATTTGGGTTGTTTCCCTTATGCTGGATATTGACATGTCAATAATATAATTTGAACAAACCTGTGAGGCCTTTTATCAAATTTTACACAATTATCATAATTGTTGGGACAATACAATATATTTATGTATGATATTATAGTTTTTCAAATAACAATTAACAGGTGTTGATTATATTTAAGACTGAAAAGGGAGAAAACCCTCAAATATTTATATATTTTCATTCTTCAGCATTTATGGTAATTATTAAATTTTGTTAACTGTCAAAATGTCAAAGTGCTGCATTACAAACAATACCGTAAAGGAAATTTTTACTAATGTTGGTGGTAAACCTAAAATGGTGCACAAAGCTCTGTGTGAGCTAGGTGGAGTACAACCAGACACCATAATAGTTGGCAGCCTTTATAATAAATCTAAGAGAATTGTCCATCTGATACAGAGGCTTAAAAATTGCCGCAATGAATATAGGCTGCACAAATATTTGGAAGAAAAATTTACTTCCCCAAGACAAATTTTAAAACGGAAACCATCAGAAACAATTAAGGATTTGGATGAAACTGTAAAAAAATTGAAAACCGATATTGAAAATCACAACAGATCAAACATGAAATTAAAAGAAAAAATTAAACAAATAAATTTATCACACCTGAATCAAAAAATAAAATGCCAAAACTCAACTATCATGAGGCAACAAATTATTATTAAGGACTTAAGACTCAAAATAAACCATTTGGAAAAAGAAAAAAAAACAAAATCTGAAGAAAAAAGCACACAGTGCAACATTACTAAAAAAAATTATAGATGATCTAAAGGATGAAATAGATTTGCTGCATTTTGAGAAGGAACATCAAGACAAAAATAACAACGAAATTATTGAAACTCGAAATGACACTACTGGAAGGCCATTTAATGAAAAAATACAGGAAATTTACTATAATTTTAGAAGTCGAGGAATTGGACTACAACATTGTGCACCTCTGATTAATTCTGTTTTAAATGTATTTGATATGCACATTGATGAGCTGCCCAGTGAATCAACTGCTGCAAATTTTAGTAATGAAATGAGTTTTATTGCGAAACAACATGTTGGAGAAGCAATACATAAAAGTAAAAACTTGACACTTCATAGGGATGCCATCACAAAGTTAGGGAGACATTTTTATGGTGTCACAGTTTCAAATGAAAAAAAAGAAAACTTTATCACAGGAATAAAGGAAATTAAAGATGCAAAGGCCACCACATATGCAGATTACACATTATCTATTATGAATAATGTAACTTCAAACCCATTAGAAAAGGTATCAAATTTCATGACTGATAGAAGTGCCACTGAAAATAAAGCCAACGATATTTTGTCAAAAGAAATTCAATCATCTTCTTCACATTCCGTAGAATCATTTAAATGTGCAGTACACCCTCTATTACAGTTTTCAGACATTTGCGAGAAAGAATTAATAAAACTGGAAAATGAAATTGATGTTCATATTGACAAACAGAAAAAAGAATCAACAACACTGTGTCTACTAAAATTTATCTGTAAATTATTTTTCAAAGATGGATCTGGAGACCCTCTCTTTACCACAGTATACTTAAAAAACCATCATAACATAACTGATATTCCAATAATTAATTTCCGTGGAAACCGCTTCAACACTCTATTTTACAATGCTCGTGGAACTTTCTATTTGGCTAAATTTCTTATACTGTATCTGAAATCTTCTAAAAATTTGTTAAATTACACTCAAAATTACATTTTTGACGCTTTAAGGAACAATAAAATTATGTCTTTATGCAGAGCTTTAGGAATTATTTGTTTCATGATCACCGAACCTTACTGGAAAATAGCTGCTGACAACGAAATCTCTGCAATTCAAATGGATTCTACTTATAACCGTCTTGTCCAACTTTTAGAAATATGTATAGAAGATCCAGAACTACTGCTTCAGAATAATGTCTCACTTTCGGATGAGCCTACACTTCCAGTTAAACCTGAAAACGAATTACTTTTTACTTGTAGCAAGGAATACGACACAATTACTGAGCTGGCAGTGAAACGATTTTGTATCTGTTTACTGGATAAATCCAAAAATTTATTTAAAGATTTTTTACCAGGTGGAAGATATCATGATCCATCAGACACTTTGGTACAAAAGAGTCAATCTTGTCCACCAAACAACATTTCAGTGGAAATAGTCTTTGGCCATTTAGATCAGAAACTGCGTTTTTGTCCAAATATCACCACACCAGCAATTGAAGGGTCTGTAATGTTCAGTGTGAACAAAACACAAAGTTGGCTACAAAAAAAGTGTGACTCTGATAAAACCCAACTGATTGCTAATGCAAGATTAGAAAGTAAGAATATCTCAGAAATTGAAAAACAAAATAAAAAGCATTTAGCACAGGAAAGATCTGAAATACTGCAGGAGAGAATTAAAAACAAAACGGAAAGCATGAAAGAAAACAGGAAAAAAAGAATGAAGTGTTGAAAAATATAACTGAAATTGGAATTTGGCAAAATATATATGAAATTACATCTGAATTGACATTATTGAAGACAAAAAAAGAAAAAAATTTGGCATTAAAAAAACAAATTAATATACACAAAGAAACCGTGACCTTACATAATGAAGATAAGCATCTATTGCAATTCAGCTCAAAAGGAAAACAACATGACATAGAAATATTAAAACAGAATCTTTTAACTATTCTTCAAATCAGAAATGAAACAATGGCCATATTCCAGGACCCAGACAGTTTTATAGGGAAAGTCATTTACCATGTATGGACTGATGAGATAACAGGGATAGATACCAAATATAAAGGGAAAATAATGTCTTATAGCAATGACACATTTAAGGTTAATGCATTATTTGACTTGATAGTTCAATCTTCACTTGACCATACCACTACCACTCCTTTCCTTACTCCTAATTTTTCTTTCAATGTGAATTAGGGCATGTTTTCCATACCTATATTTTATCTCTGTATAATTTGTCTTATAGATAATGACAATTGTTTGAAATAAGATTTATTATTTACCAAAATTTAAAATGAGACTTGTATTCAGTAATATGTAAAGTGTAATACATTAAATGATATTTATTGATTTTCATTTAAACTTGATGAAATATGCAGAGTTTACATTACTCTCCTGATAAATTGAAATAAACATGTTTTCATACTTAATGGTAATGTTAATCCAGCAACTGCACTTACTAACTGTACATTTCTAATCCTAAAAGCATGTTCAAACAATCCATAGAATAATATTTTAACTAATTCTATGACTATTTTTCTACATGAATATTTATGAATCCAGGGATTGGCATGTTGTTTACCTAACAATTTGTATTATTATACTTTACTATAGAAACCAAGTAAGAAATAATTATATATTTTAAAGTTTTATCCCCATGGAACAAGAAATAACTCATTATTCCTGCGGCAAACTGCGCGTAGGTCAAATAATTGAGGGAATCTGCATGTAGCACAAAATAACTGTTTGAAATTGGCGCACCAATAACTAGTTATTTCCCTCATATTAGTTCAGTATAATAATTCAGTTAAGTCCTTCGTGAGAAATTAATATCCATAATTATTAAATCTCGAAAGGGTTATTTCTCAATTTAATAATTTTGGATATTAACTTCTCACAAAGGACATAATTGTATATTAACATGTATAAGTAACTTATGTGTATTTCTTAATTTGCAAAATTGCTCAAATTGGTAATCTGCTTTTTAATTTGTATATGGAATAGAAATAGAAATAAGCTTATTAACCAAATCAGGGCCACAGGAGAGCATATGTAATTAACAATTATGATTGATACACAACAACAATACATCAAGCTAGATATTCACAGTGAAGTATCAATAATTGTGGTGCAGGCACACTCGGGCAGGAAAAGAGATACATGTATATGCACATACACCTACACACACATACTCACATATAATATATATATATATGTATTTTAATGTTTGTGTTTTAGGTTATTTAATTTTAGCTTATTTTGCTAACACCATTGCTCCATGCTTTTTCATGAGTAACAGTGAGCGTAACTAGCATTCATCCAATAATGTATATATATTATATTATATTTATATATATATATCTTTACATTACAGCTGAGATATTTTGATGGCGACTCTTTAAATGACAGGGATATACACTAACGTTTGAACCATGGTTGCCACCTGGTCTCCTAACTTTCATTTTCAAGGAGCCCAACAAATAATTTAGGCGCCCAGCTTTTTTTCAGGTAGATTACAGATGCGGTAAATCAGATATTTTAACAATATCTCCATTTTGACTTGTTTTTGGATTCTGTTGTTTTTTTGAATTAACTTGTTCCTTCGGTATTCTGTTGTGGATATATGTTATATGTGTTTTAAAGTTAATCACCAATTTTAATCTTATACTGTATACTGTATTTATGAATATGATTAAAACAAATCTGAAAGAATTAGAAATATGACTTTCATTCTTTTAATTTTCAGTGGTGGTTTGCTTAGCCATAGGCTCAGAAATAGTTGAAATATATTGTCAACAAACAATTATGCATTGTCATTTGGCCATGTAAAATTGATTGTTGGTTTCCCCTACCATAGGAAAATTTTAAGGACAGGCTTGCATGCAGGGTTTTTTTCTTCAAGAGATGTTAAACCACAATTTCAAAATGAACAAACATGTGTCTTATGGGATGTAGAATATGCTTACCACCAATGGTACACCTGGTCTCACTTTTGGTCCTATAATGGTATAAAGGAGTGTGTTGTGTTAACATTTTTTGTGAACAGAAAACAAAAAATGTAAATGTTTATAAAATTTTTATATGTGAATTAAATAAAAGAATTGATGAGATAAAAAATCATAGTATAAATAATAGTTTTCTGTATGCTATGAAAAAGAAAATAAATAGTTCTTAGATATTGTTATTTCTATTCTTAAAATGTATTTAAATTTGTATCAGCTGATTAATTCCCTAGATAATCAGTGGAGTGTAACAGGGTACATCAAGGGAAGCTTGGACTCTTGATTAAATTTGTAACAAGCAAGAATTCAGAATAAATAAAATTATTATGTTGTTAAAAAAAAAAAAAGGAGTGCAACACTTTTTTGGGACACTTTTAAGAATAACACTTTTTCAAAAGAGTCACAAAAAATAATATACATACTGCATTATTAAAAGTTATAGAAAATAACTTTTCACTGTATAAGCTTTCTCTTAAGCATAAGATTTAAGTGTTTTCCGATATGTTCATGTATTTAAATGTTCAATTAAATAAAGTACCTACTCTGTCAGGAGTGCAACAAAATATTTTGTGGTTTTGAATAAATACTTATCGACAGCTTAAATATCTCTTTTCTAATGGACAATTGCTTCATCAGATATATTTATTGTATATTGTCTTTAAAATAAATAGCATATATTGCAACAAAAGTGTAAAGTATTAATTATATGAAAGATTTATTGAGGTAATATAAAATGTCAGGAGTGCAACATTTGATGTTTAAATTATCACAGTTCTGTAGAAATGAATAAAATATTGGGAGCATTCAATTCATGTCAGGAGTGCTACTAATTTTGATACATTTCCACCTTGTTCACTTTAAGAAATTTTTTTTTTGCCTCTGATTAAAGTAATTTTTACAAAAACAATATCAAATAAGTTGTAACACAGTAATAAAGAAACCCATAGGTGTTCCACTCATCATTCAGTGTTCCACTCATCATTCAGTGCTTGGTAAATGTTTAATGTTAAACTTTCAATCATTTCACCTTCATTTGAATCATGATTCTCATTTCAGATTAATAAAGATACACCAAGTTTTTATAATTATATGTTTTGCTTTTTACATTGAATGTGTAAAGTCAGAGTTTATTACATAACAAAACAACCATTTGTAAATTTTTGTTTTCTACAGAATCAGTGATCTTGAAGGTTTTTTTCAGAATGGGCCCATGGCCCCTTCAAAAAAATTTCAATGGGCCATTCTGAATTTCAATGGGCCATGCTATCATATGAATGGGCCATTGTAAATGAAATAAATTTCCAGCACAATAATGCATAGAAATGTATTTTCATACTATAGCTCATGTAACATTTAAATAAATATACAATGTACATGCAATTGATTGAAATTGAATTGCTTTTCAGTTTTCTAGTGATTTCTAGACTCTGGATTCACTCATCTTTACCTGCTTCACTACATTGTTATTCCAAGGACTGAAATGTTTAACTTTGCCCATTATCGAAACATACACTTTAGCATGCCACATATTTAAAATTTCTCCATTTAATATCTATAAGCAATCAAATATCACTATTTTTTCTATTATTTTTAATATCCTACATAATTATAATTATCAGGGCGAACAGGAATTAGGGCTTCAAGCTTCATTTCTCCAATCCAGTGACACTGATGTATAGTTAAATTTGTATTGTAGATTTCCTTTTCTTGACCAATATAATTGAGAAACCACTTACATTTTGTACCACAAGGAACAAGAACAATTTCACAAGTTGAAATTGAATATAATCAAAATTACAGAGAATAAAAAATTATCATGCCTTTGTTATTGAATCTGTTCTCAACTCAGTTACACACACAGTAAATCAAATTAAGGTCAAAAGGCTTTATAAAGTCATACATTTCAAATGAATTTGTATTCCAAGTTAAAGTAAATTTTAACAATAAACAACCATGAACAGGACGGTATTTGCAGACGCCTTTCTCGTTAGCATCACAATCTGATGAGACAGGGTCGGGTACTGTACTTGTACGTCTTGTGAGCCAGAGTCAATCATATTTTCAGTTTCTTTTCTCATGGACTCGTCGGGATCGAAATTGCTATTTCCATCCCGACCAACAAACGAAAACAAAGTCTTCTGGCCAGGTAAAACAGGCAGACGCTGCTTTTTTTCGAAGGATTTTTCTATAAAATTCAACTAAATACCGGCAAACAATAACTCGCAGACACGTACTTTCAGAAATAGAATTGTCCGTTAAAATAAAATTTCATATTGAATTTTGAGATGATTTTATACAAATTTTCATTCATTTGATTCATATTTGTCAAAAATCAAATTTACAAACGTTTATTTGGAGTAACATTTGGAAAAAAGTCACATCATTGGTTGTTATTCTTTTCCGGTATTTAGACATTTCATAATTATATTTACTTCAGCGTTAAGCAAAGGAATAACCACGAGACAGTCCGATAAATATATAAATAGGCAGAACATTCTCAATGATCCGATTTCGACACGATTATGCATAATTCGGTGGGGTTCACTGCAATTCGGTGTACCGCACGACTGATGACTATCGTTCCATGAATACCGAACCTTGCAAAATTATTGTGCGCCACACGGGCGCTTACATTTTACTTTCATTGCACCATTTTTCAGCTTAATGTGCAAATTGCGCATGGCGCTGGACTTTCCCGATCACTGCAGAATGTATTTCAAATGTTTTAAGGTCAGGAGTGCAACACATTTAATCTCATAAGGTAGCCAATATATTTGTTGTAAAATGGCTTAATATTAAAAACAAGTTTAAGTTTTATTACAAAAGACTATTTTCTTTTGCTTTTTGCAGTGAAGTGCATTTATGGTAAATCAATTTCTAGGCCTGGCTACCCTTTACCGCAAATCAGAATTTCAGAAAATTTAGAATAAAAGAAAATATCATAACAAATATTTTTTTCTCACTTGTATTTATTATTGCTTTGTGATGAAAGAAGGTAACAAAGTTGTAAAAAAGGGTTATGATATTAAGCAATAAGAAATACTCCTTTTATTTGAATTTAGTAACTCATATTTGTCTAAGAATACTCAGTGTCAGGAGTGCAACATAATGAACTGTATGAAAATATGTTTTATGTATGAAGCAAATCAGTTATAATCTTATTTCAGTGTGACTGTAATATCAAATTATGATCAGATATGGTAACTGGTAATTGGAAAATGTTTTTGGTGAGTAATTATTCATTCTCCTGTCTGATAGTTCCATTTTTATAAGTTATGATTTGAATTA
>MJUT01056704.1:57703-75347 GCA_002080005.1 Gigantidas platifrons
GAGTTTTCACTCGCCCAATACAATTTTAAGTCGCCTTGGGCGACTGGGCGACCGTTAGTGTCTATCCCTGAATGAAGACACATTTGAACTGGCAACCAAAGAATTTAAATCTGACTATCAAGAAGGAAACTTATATTTCAATGGTATGTATTGTTTTATACCTATGTACGTTCAGTTAATTTATCACAGTGAAACTAGTTAATAATTATGATGGGGTTCTGTTATATTGCACATGGCTGATATAAAATATTTCTTTTCTGGGTTGAAATAAAAAAAAATATCATTTAGTCTTTTGTTAATACCATAATTGTAATCAGATAGTGATACTTTGATACTTGTGTTTAGTGTTGTATGTATTTAAGAATATTTTTTTTTAGATTAACATCCTGAGTTATTAAAAACAGACTATACTGAAAACAATTGAGGCAAGTACAATTAGAGTTATCTTTCTTTTCTTATTAAATTGTCTTGGAAAAAATGATTTATCTCCCCTTTATCACAAAACTCAGACATGAAGTAAAAGTTTGAGCCTTTGAAATCAAATTGAATTTCATCAGCCAATGAAAAGGGACCTAACAAAATCAATTGGATATAGTTACCAATCTGTAGCACTAATTTTCATTGGCAGATTATATTGTTTATAAAATTAGTTGGACACCCTACCTCTGGTTGAATATATTTTCATATTTCCCTCTCCAGCATGCAATGAATGCAGGGTACAACCGGAATCACCGTCATTGCATCATCCTTCGAGTGTAAAATGGGTTGTTGGTTGTATTGCTGGCTCAATCAAGGCTGTTAGACTCTTTCAAACCATTCCTTTTGGATATTTGTTTCATTCTATGGAAAATATAAACGATATAAGCGGTTAAAACTGGGGAGGGGAAGTTCGGACACATATTCGGGCATGTTGTGTAAGCGACGCCATGGCTAAAACATAAAAAGACGATATATTTTGAGAATTTCAGAGATTCAGATCAGGACTACATGAAACATTTTTATTTCAAACCATATAGCACTTAAAATATGTCAGGAGATCATGTTCTTTTTTTGTTCATCTTGTTTTATGTTTTAAATGGGTGTCCGAACGTCCCCGCTGATGAACATTTTACTCATTAATTTACGGTAAAAGCTTCAAAAGATAAAAAAAAAATATAATTTGAAGCATATTTGAAAGCGAAAATATGTTTCTCAAAAAGATGCAGTTGATTGATTTCAATAAACAGGTTTTGAAACGTATCGATGACAGTTTGTCTAGTTTCAGTGTAAATATTAATGGCGATTGAAATTTAGCACTCAATTTTTTTTTCGACTTTTGACCAATGAAAAAACGTGTTACAAATTAATAATAATTTAATTTAATGTGAATAGTGCAATCTGATTGGCTGATTCTCCTGGAGCAACATTAGTTATACTTGATAACCTGGGTTGGTATTGTGGTACCACCAACATATTAATTCCCCAAAGACATATTCAAACAGTTCCATGAAATAATCGTAATTCAAATTGATGAATCATTAAATTTTCTGGTAAAAATTAAATTATAAGGATTATGTTAAATTTTTGAACAGTTCAAGTATAACCTGGTTTGGAAAAGTTTACGCTTAATCTAATACAAACCAGGTTATATCTTATAACCTCAGAGTTCTTGAAATTTGTCGGTTTTATCGGTTTGGCCGACAAAAAATCGGCATGTCCGACATATTCCACATCTCTGTCGGCCCACTGGACCGGCAAAACATCCGCCGGTATTCTAGGCCGACATTTCCGGTATTTGATTCATCTCCATATCCTAACCGTTTCGCATATTACGCATCTGGAAGTTATCTATTACTTCCGTTTTTCTTAATTTTGAAAGGATGACGACCAGGTGGTCGATTACATTTAGTGCAGGTGCAAAGCCTGGCAAACGAAAAAGAGAGGACATAATCGGAACTAAAGATAGTAAAAACAATATGAAATTAATCGACAGCGTCAGTTTTAACAACACTGGCTTTACAAAACACCTTGGCTACGATGCGAAAGGAAATGAAGAAAATCAGAACTCAGTAGAGAGTGATACACAGCTAGAGAATGAGGAAGGCATTGATAGAGAGAGTGATGAAATAAATAGAACGTGAGAGAAAATAAAAATTGAGAATGAATTGGAAAGAGAAAGTGAGAATGATGAGGAGGATAAAAGTAGAGAGAAAATAAAAACTGTAGAAAGTGAAATGAATAGTGACTCAGAGTGTGAAATGAGTGAAGAAGAAACATTAAGAGCTACATGTATAACTGAATTTGAAATTGAGTATGAATTCAACTAGTTAGAGACATTCTGATGTATTCATACACATAATATTTACACAAACACACATATTGCAATTATAAATTACTGAAAATTTATTGTTGAATAAAGTTAAAGTTAAATAAAGGCATTTCTGTATGGACATGAGAAAAAAGTTCAGACTGACAGATTTTGGTTCGGACTGACAAAGTTCCATTAGTTGTCAGTCCGAATGTCTGACAGCACAAAAAAAATTTCAAGAACTCTGTAACCTGTTAAAAAAATTGAACATATTGGTGGTTATACCTATATGAAATTATGACACTAGACAAGTTTATATAATGGTTTAAGACAATACCTAATTAATTGGTATTTTGACAATACATTCATAAAAACTTCAAATAAACTTGAAAATTTGATCAAGCATAATTACTTAATTACCTCTTTGAAGATTAAATCAATACAAAGAAATTAATTTGAATGTGATTTTACTTTCATCACACAGATCGAAACCATTTGATTAAAAGTCATACCATGTATGTTAATATATATGCTTGACTTTTTCGACGGGGGGCTGAAGCCCCCAAAGCCCCCCTTCAATCCACCACTGATCACATACATTTTCCAGATTGCCCATTATTTCTGGATTTTCACTTTATAGACCAACCCCATATTTTTTGTAGTGACTGCCAATATATTGAATAATACCACAGGAATCGAAAATTTTATCAATAAAATACGGTCAAACGTTGTAATTTACTATCCGTGTACCTTTATTATCAATTATAGTTTATTTGAAATGCACAATTTTACCCCAAGGGGTTGATGGCATACAATTATACAAAACATATACATCAATGCTATATATATAGTACGCGGATACTAAATTGCAACGTTTGACCTTATAGCATTGATAGTAAAGGTACGCGGATAGTAAATTACAACGTTTGACCGTATTTTATTGAAAAAATTTCCGATTCCTGTGATAATACAGTCCCTGTTTTATTATATACTGGGTTTACCTTGTTCCGATGGTCTTACGGAAACACACCTTGTATAATATCTGATACCTATCGTTTGAATGAATCTGTATTTATACAAACATATGCTATGAACTAATAAAAATAATAATATCCTTTTAAAACAGGAGTGTTAATTACCTTGTGTTCAAGTTATCGATTGTTGACTTCTCCGATGGCACCTTTTTTTTTATACCTTTACCTCGTTTCGATGTACTGGGAATTCCCTGTTATGGAGAGCCATTGGGGCTAATATGCTTGACTGCTGTGGTGGGATATTTATATCAGATATATTTGAACCAAATAAAAGAATTTTTTATTATTTTATTCTGTATAAGTTATAGTTGTAGTACTGTATATCTAGTACAACAGCCTGTACGGTACAGTTCGAGTCGGCCAATGGCCGTACATCAGGGTGTTGCACTGGATATACAGTACTACAACGGGCTTGTATTCTGATTGGTCAGTTTGCAGCTGTCAAAATCTTTGATGGACATGTCAAAATTTTGCAGTGTTAAAGTCACGTAATCAAAACCCGTGCAGCCAAACACTAATTGCGGGAAATCAGTGTAGTCTGGGCGTCCAAAATGAGCGGTTGGAATATACCCAACTTTTTGTTTGCGGCAGATGCAAACATTTTGTTTGCGGCAGACGAAATAGACGATTTAACATTACCACAGGCATGTGAAACAATAGAAAATGAGAATTACGCGGTGTAAAACGTATAAAGGAGGAATGGCCTAAAGAGAGCTGAATAAGACAATTTGCCATTGTCAACCTGGCAAGTTGATGTATTATATATTTAACTTCCAGAGAGGGGGGATACTCACAAAAATTTCTTGTACCTTTGGGGTCAAAATTTTCGGATTTACTGTTTCTTGGGTGTACACAATTTTGGTGTTTTTTTGGAGGGGGTACTCGAAATATTGGTACTTTTATGAGGTAACTTTGATAAAAATGCATATTTTTGACATATTTTATGCTTTTCTAAAACCACAATTTGACACCAGAAATTGTATGCGATGTTATTTTTTGGGGTTCTTTTTATCAACAGGCATTTGTTTGGGTGCGTTTGAATTTTTTTTTATTTTTTGGGGGTGAAATTTATTTTCTGAAAATGTTGACACGTTTTACTTTTGTCAGCCCGAGCTAAAATAACAATACTGAAAAAAATGTAATAACAATATACTGAACTCCAGGGCATATTTAAAAAAGGATATTCATTAAAAATGACGAAAACCAGAAAAAACGGACATTCGTAAAATTTTATTTGTTGGTCGCGCGATAGTTCAGTTGTATTCCTGTGTTTAACTTTGGGGGGNTCTTTCAGTAAACTAATACTGTACAATACGGTCAGAGACATACCGTGATGAATCACCGTGATAGACATAAAATTAATCTTTCAGTGGGAATTTCACCGACATTTTCCCACTGTGATAGACCTTAAATCACCGGCAAAATTAGTGAAAAGGATTAACTTTTATTGCCCCCATCTTCAAAATCTGACCTGTTTCTCCACAGGACATGTGAATGAAGTCGTAAATCTGGTCACAGTTGAGTGACTATCTAGAAGTTTTATCTTTCGTACATGTTGTTTTAATGGACATAATATTTATTAATCAGAACAAATTTTATATTCAATCTTGTAAAATAAAAGCAGACAGTTGTAAATAAATAGGCCTATTCCCGTTGTTTTTTTTTTTTAAATAGTTTCCATTTCTCCATTTATACGATACAATCTTTTTACAACTAGATGTGCAGGTGAGAAAAGTGTGAAAATTTTGATTGTGTATTGATTTTCATACCGGAAGTTAAATTGTCACATCTAAATTTAGAATACTGATATACATGTTTTAATGGACATAATATTTATTAATCACAACAAATTTTATATTCAATCTTAAGAGACAAAACATAAATAGACCTGTTCCCGTTGTTTTTGAAAAAAAAATTCTATCTCTTGGCCCTTTTTACGATACATTTTTACCTAGATGTACAGGAGAGAAAAATAAATCCCTGGGTCTTATAAAATATTTCTTAATGGATTTATTTCTCTTTATTATATTCATCCACATATCTCAATATCTGTCACTGATAAATTGTATCAGTTTGCTGATTTTTTTTTTTTTGTGGTCGTGTATTGATTTTCATACCGGAAATTAAATTGTCACATCTAAATTTAGAATACTGATATATTTGATATAATTCTTCTATCTTTTTCAGGTGTGGGCTGTTTCCATAATTATTAGAAATGAATATCTATATTTGTACAGTTATTTGTAACTGTATATCATATTATTTAAATTCTGAACGGATGTAATCAAAAATAAAGGCAAAAACTTGCTTCAGTTTGCTAGTATTATTTCTTTTGGTTCTCTTTCCTTTGCATTTTTAAATCCTTGTTAAAATGTATGAATTGTTTTTTGAGGGTATGGTAGACACATAGAAAACACCGATTTCTAAGCTATCAATGTATTAATCCTAAACTGTCAACTACAAAAAAGCATGCTGCTCAGGTGAACTTTCCCACGCACCTAGCTAATGTTACTAAAAATAGAAACATGTCAGACAGCATCAATCAAAAGATGACAGTGTGGTTTTGTCCCCTTTTATCTAAATAACAATGTTACAGAAAGTTAAAGTTACATTTCAACATGTTGGTAGGTCTATCTTTAGAGATAATAATTAAAGTCATAATGAGACCGGAAGTAGACCTGTGGTATGACAAATTCTTTTTTATTTATTTTTATTTCCTTTAAAAAAACATTGTAAATATAATCTTCTAACGGAAACCTGAAAAAAAGAAAATATATATTCAAAATTAACCTTGAATATTGGAATTAATATACTAAATATTAGTCTCAGCTTTTAATAAAAACGAAAAACATCATGTCATGTTCAGTTTACCTGTAATCTACTAACATCTGGTCTTACCTGTAATTAGTGGAGCATGTACCTACCCAAGTTTTATGGCTTCCCCAATAAACATTTGATCACTAGGATCACCGTGATGAAAATTGAAAAGGATTAAAAGTTAATCCTTTTCACTATCACCGACATTATGTCTATCACGGTGATTCATCACGGCATGTCTCTGACCGTACTGTAAATTCAGAAATATATGCAATATCTTTATTAAAGCGAATAATTTTTCTCTTGGGATTTTTTTCTTCTTTTATTAATGGACTTTCTGATGATTTTGGTGTCTGTTTAGTGTTACTTCGAGACGTTTAAATGTGCGAAATTTTCATTGTCACACTTTTTTGTTGGTATCTTGTTATTTTATGTGTTTCATGTGATGTTGAACCCCCCTCTTTTTTTTCCTATCTTTTACCGACTACAGCATTTAAATTGCTACTATATTTTTATTTCCCTTCAATTCTAAATAGGTAATCACCTAATCAATGAAACACTTCAAACAGTAACTCAATAAACTGGATAAAATGTTGACAAACTTTTCAAAGGATTGAAGAGTTCTACAAAGGGCAATAACTCTTATATGAAAAAGGGGTGCATCATTTAAAAAAAAAATAATATCACTATGAATACAATTATTTTCCCTCAATTTTATGGGTTTGGTTTCTAGTAAATACATAAATCTACATTAAATACACTATAAGAATCGTGTATATGATCAATTTCATATGTTAATGTCTAATTTTAATTATCAAATCCCTTTTCAGAACCCCAAAACTTCGATGATTTTTTGGAAATGCAAATATACAGTCGTAGAAATGTCTAATGAATATTCATATCGAACTTTCGGATAAGTATCTTTTACCATTTTCATATAAAACCCCGTAGAACGATGCCATCCGAGACCGTTTATTTTCGCGCTAAAATGGAAACAAAAAAATGTTAAATTCTGGAGTTATCTCCCATTGATGTATCGTCGCTACATATTTTGTTAATTAATTCAAGAAAACATTACAATATTCAACTATATACAGACCAACCCAAACATCGTCGGACCGTCGGTCATGACCTGTAAAAAAAACTGACGGTCCGACTATTTCTTGTATTTCCATGAGTCTGTTATTTTGTATTGTTTCAGTTTATGCCATAACCATTTATTGTAAATGTGTTCGTGCAAATAAAATATTGTCTATATTGTCTATTGTCTATATTGTAAACTACTGGACCGGATGTCCTGTACAATTTTTCAGCATGCAGTGGTAAAATTGAGAGAAATGAACTGCTACATCCAACAAATAAATCATTCCTCAGTCCGAGATCAGTATGAAAGAAAGTTGTCCTTAAATTAAGTATCGCGGAAATACCCTTGTCATATTTATAGATACATGGACGACAACACAAATAATAATAAAATCAGAACGTAAGTATATAAAAAGCAGCCAATGAAATTCCGTTTCCGTTGATTAGCAGTGAGTTTTCTTTGCAACTATTTTCTGTATTGCTTGAAAATCGACAGCTCTAACTTGACTTCTTTTAATAGAGAACATTAAAGGATGATGTTTTTTGGCTCCCTGGCTTATCCCCTCCTGCCTAAACTCCTTAAACTTAAATCTTTTAAAGATTTTATACCCCGATAGTCATGTCCGTTTCCGTCAGTCTTTGGTATTTCGTGTCTTCCTGGTTCATTACACATGCATTATAAAAATGTAGATAAACAATGAGTTTCCTTGTTTCTATGATGGAGCGCTGTTCCATGTAAATAACGGAAGACCAAAGAAACAAATGGAGCATGGAAAAAGAAAATAGAATATTGCATATGCCAAAGAAGAATAAATTAAAGTCTACATTTTGAAAAAATAAAGTTTTATTCAATTTAATCAAGCAAAGGATGTACAAGATCGTAAATGGTCTAGTTAAATATGATGCCACTGACAGTGACAGACTCGTACAACCATTACGACTAAGTCGAAAGATGGGCCAACACTCTTTTCATATACCATCATGTAACACCATTATAAGGAAGACGTCTTTCTACCCAAGAACCACCAGGGGGATTGGAATGCTCTGCCCACTGACACTGCCAAGAGTCTTGAATCCTTCAAGACTCACTTACTTGATTAAATTAATCAAGTTGTTTTTACTTGCACATTGATTTTGTACAGCACTTTATAGTTAAGTTTTAAAAATTAAGTTTAAAATTAGCATGCATACCAAAGTGGCAGTATCATCAGTGATTGATGGCGGCCGCAAACTGGTAGAAGTAAAAAGGAAGGTGCAGTTGTATGAGATGGTTTTGGTTACTTCATTTAAGCTTCACTACTTTTGTGTCTTGAGTGTTGTCTCCTTAATGGTGTTTAAAAATGAAAGGCAAAACATCAATAGCTATACATGTACAAAATGTCGGTGAAATCTGTATCGAATTTAGTAGGTCCTGTAAAAACAATGAAGGTCCAGTAAAATTTACTTGTTACTGGACCTCCTGACCTGTAGAAAAAAATTAAAGTTTCGCTGGGTCTGTATATATATTACATAAAAGGAAGTAATTAATTGGATTTGGAAAAAAGTTTCAAGACCTCATACTAATCCCTAATAAAAGACCCTATATATCTGTAAAGACTAACTTAGAGGTGAGGTTTAGGACTATATTATATTATTCTCGGGGCTCACGTTGGAGGGCGAAGAAGTCGCCTTGTGAAGGTTGACTTCGCTTTCTCGTTGGTCAAAAGAGAAGTTCAAGAAAATGTCGATATCGTGCACTTGTTTATTGAAATCTATCGTATCCGTTATTTAGTATTTTGAAAGTGATTTTCTTGGAAAGTAATCCATTACGGTTTATAGAAACTTTAATTTCGTTCATTAGCGGTTTTGTTTATTGTTTATATATGCCCTTTTCGTAAACAAACAACAATGGTGCCATTTTGGTAAGGGGAAGCAATGCAGTACTGTGCTATGGGAAATGTTGACCGAAATTTTTGTCCGAAGCTACTTTCAACAAAACGAACTTCTAATTTATTTTTTCTCATTTCTGTGACATAAAATCATAGTTCTCATATCAAATATGTTCACATATGCGAAGATTGCTATTCAAAAGTCGTTGAAATGCACATAGATGCTTCATATATTTATCCATCCGCATTGGTATTTTATACTCGACACTATCTATTGAACTGTTTATTTACACAGTGCACAGACATGTGTTTACAAACGTTAACACATATCCAGTTAAAAAATAAACTTTGAACTACAGTAGCTTTCTTCCGTTGTTGCAATCTGATTTGAGGAAGGGCAAATAATAATTACAGCCTTTACTTTCTTCAGTGACAATTTACGTTTGTGCTATATATATTTTCATTCCCTAGACCTACTATACTGTACTCCTATATATACATGTAGTTGGACCATTGAGCAAATTTACAGAGACATCATTCTCCTGATGAAGTTCACACAATTATGAGTTATTACAGTTTGTGTGGTATTGGATCACAACACAGTAATTTCAAAAGGAAAAGAGGGTGGGGGTACAAATAAAAATCACTGGTATGCAAGACTCCAATGGTCAAGGTAGACAGAAACTAGAAAATTGAATGCCCCAGTCTCAACCTTATCCACCTCAACGTCGTCCCCCCCCCCAACCCCAATTAACTACCTCAACTTTTGGTTTGGTTCTGAGGAATGTGTAGGGGTATCATGAATGCAAAGAAAACGTCTTGAAGAGCCAAAATGGATTTTCAATATAACTTCATTTCAAGGAATGGTATATTATTCATCGGGTATGATGTAGAAAACTTATGTAGACTTCAAAAGGTGTTTGTGTCTGTAAGACACATACAATGCCCCAGTGGTTATAATTGCAAAAGGGTAAACCAATGTTTTGCTTATTCAACATCAAGCAGAAATGACTGATATAAATGAATCTGTACCTAACAATGTGAAGGAGCTTGTTTACACGTTAACAGGTTTCAGTGGCTAAGTTCATATACATGTACATGTATGCATAATTTTATAAAAAATTGTTGAAAATCAAAATCCATATAATATGCACACCTTCAGTGTTGGTACTAACTGTTTACAAAATATAAAAGGTCTAGCTCAAAAACTGTAGGAGGAGTTTGCCGGACAAACCATATATCCTATATGGATTTAGCAAAATCTGTAAGTTCATGCATCCATAATTTTGTAAAAAAATTGTTGAAAATCAAAATCCACAAAATATGCACACCTTCAGTGTACGTACTAACTGTCTACAAAATATAAAAGGTCTAGCTCAAAAACTGTAGGAGGAGTTAGCCGGACAAACCATATATCCTATAGGGAGTTAGCAAAATCTGTTTTTTAAGTTCATGCATCCATAATTTTGTAAAAAATTGTTGAAAGTAAAAATCCATAAAATATGCACACCTTCAGTATAAGTACTAACTGTCTACAAAATATAAAAGGTCTAGCTCAAAAACTGTAGGAGTTAGCCGGACAAAGTATGCATACTAAGTGTGACGGACGGACAGTGGTAAAACAATATGCCCCCCGACCAATAGTCGCGGGGGCATAATAAAAATGTGGCATTGAATAGATGTCCTTAAGGTAGTTATGAATAAAATACCCCAGAACAAATCAGTTCAGACATTTTTTAAGCTATTTACTAAGAGAGGTCGCGAAACAATGTTTCGATTAATCGCAATTAACTTCTCCCAGAAGTCTCCCCACTTCTCCCTGTGAGCTCTCTGAAAGAGAAGTCACTTCTCCCTCTAATTTGAAAGTAGTGGGAGCCCTGATTCTATAGGCCGTACATAGCCTGGCATTACCGAATTTCAGTAACATAACCACTTATCCCCAGTATTTTACTACATGCATTAGGATTGTTAATATATTGATTGGAAATATTAGACTAGATGTTTCTTATTACTTTCATGTATAAATGATTTCAAAAGAAAATTATCTAGTAAACAAATAGTTTCTTATGCTTAGCAATGTATATTTTCCAGCTCAAAATTGTTGTATCCTAACTTTGATAAGGGATGTTTTTTCCTGTGATTGTAGATTCCCTTTACAGTCTATATTTTTCATGTTTTCACTGGTGCTCATGTTCATTGTTCCGTTGTAAAAAGGGGTAGTACATGTAGAATACAAGGATATATATATACAATGTAGCAAAATTCGGTTGTTTCGAATCATGTCAATTCCGACCACGTTCCGCCTTTTTCGTGTTTTGACGTCTGAACAAATAGGCAGGCGACTTCCGGTGTTTACGCTATTACTCAATCGTAACTACTCGGCCATTCTCGCTACGCTGCAAATAACCTTGTATGCAGATAGGAGAAATTCTTCTTAAATTGTTTGCCGGAAGTTAATTTTATATAAGCCGCACAAAAATATAGTCCACGAAAATCCAATATTGAAGACTTACTAAGTAAAACCTTTAATCATGCAAAACTATTTAAAACTTTAACTTTTATTCATGAAAATAATTGAAATATAGAAAATTGTTTAAAATATAACTTTATCAAACTTTCATATAACTGACATGTGAAATGTAGTACGATTTATACGCCTAATGCATACGAGGTTATTTGCAGCGTAGCGAGAATGGCCGAGTAGTTACGATTGGCTATTACTGTGACAACGTCAGCATATCATAGTCGTAGATGCGGTAGATTATAAGTAATTGTAATATGGAGATGCCAAGGAAACCGCTGAATAAATACTGGTGTTCGGTACCCCACTATCTGTCTTATATAAGAAATATATACATAAAGGCAGATCGTTTTCCTTTCATGATGCTGACAGCCGCAAATAAAGAAAGAAAACAAATTTAATTTTAAAGAATTATTTGTCTCTGCGTTGAAGTCTTTGATAAGCTCACAAAGCGAGCTATTTATGGTATAAGCATGGTAAAATTAAATCAATAAAGGAATAGCATCCATACATTACACTATGCCTATGAAAAGTTTCAACACATCCGGGTGATCCATATACACTATGGCTATGAAAAACCTTCAACACATCCGGGTATTGTATTGTACCACTTTTCGAGACGCATCGAGAACTTATGAAAGATACGGTGTACGAATGGTATCGAAGAGCGAAATACCGGTCTCGTTTATCACGAGACCGGTATTTAGACTGACGAGTTCTGTCCCCTGGCTCGTACCTAGATAGAGACTAACCCGAATAATCCAGTCGTTATATTACTCTCCCGCTGGTCGCTCGTCCAGCGATAGTGCCGATAGAGGGCGCAGTATTACTCGAGTTAGATAGACTAACTCGAATAATTCAAGCCCTTTCCGTCTCCGATTCTCTCCGCCTTCTGTAGCGACCAGCGGGAGCGTAATATAACGACTGGATTATTCGGGTTAGATAGAGACAGGCAATACGGCGATTCCGTGATAAGACGCTCTCCTGACTTGGAGGAAGAATTCGTACCACCGATCACGTGACTTCATAAAAAATCTAGGCATTTTTAGCAGTAGACACTGCAGGTAGAAATGGATCGAGGAAAACGATCTCAAAAGTCATCCAGCAAATATTGGTGCGTGGTTCCGGGGTGCACATCTGACAGCAGGAAGAAACCCAATCTGGAAAAATATGTAACATTTATCCCATTTCCGACAAAGTTGAAAAACCACAGGCCATTTTGAACTACAGATGCCTAGATTTTAGTCACGTGGTGATGGAAGTCACATGACGGTATTATCTGAATACCAGTATCCCGGAACCGACGTATTGTCAGTCAGGTATTTCGCTGTATATTGTTTGCTTGTGAAATAAACATTAAATTTAATTCAACGTTCTTCTTCTTTGACGAAAACATACAAATTATTTGTTTGAAATGAATATTTATAGAATTTTGCCTGTAAATTGAAACCGATAATTATCGAATTTTACACGGAAAGTAACGAGTCGCAAAAAATAACACGATTGCGCAACCCGATCGTCTGCTCTGGATTATTCCTGAAGCAAACAGAAGCTGATATATTTATATTCGCTCAATCGCATCAGGTATTGATCAAATACACAATTGCCCAAAATGTCTCAAAGAAAAACACTTTCAAAAGTTCCGTTGACCCCCCAATTTACAACAAATGGTCTTTCATAAGCAGATGTGGTTAAATTTGATAAGTCTAACTTAAATGTCGATGGGCATGACCATGACGTATTGGATCATTCATATTCTACAACTACAAGTATACAAAGTGTTGAGGAAAACTGTACTCATGATCATTCATATGTAAAAAATATATCTGTAACTAAAATTCCTGTTATTGATCACTCCAACTCCTCCAAGGGTGATCATAGCTATGCAGATCTGTGGTTAATTTTGGGGATACAAAACATCAAAATGAGCAAGTTGGTGACCATTCCTATGCATGCACTCACTCCACTGTGGAGGAAAGTGGTGTTCTTCAAAATAAAAATAATGAAAAATCAATTATCCCCAATCCTCATAATTTTTCCATGACTCAATTTTTAGGATTTATTTTTAGCTGAAATACATAGGAAAATCAAAGTCAAATTTTATTTTATTTGTTGTGTTTAAATTATGTACAAATAAAAATCACTCGGTCATAGCAACATAAAAAAACAATCAAAATACAGACAATTCTGAATGTTTTGGTGTAAAAATTGTAAAAATCTATCCAAAAATGACTTCACAATAATTTTTTGAAAAAAATATGGTTTTGGTTGATATATAGTTGTTTTTTTTTTGTTTTTTTGTTTTTACATTTCCCAATACTTTTGACAGATCACTATATGGGATCATTCCTATTCTACAACTACAAGTATACAAAGTGTTGAGCAAAACTACTCAGTATCATTCATATGTAAAAAATACATCTGTAACTAAAATTCCTGTAATTGATCACTCCGAGGGTGATCATAGCTATGCAGATGTGGTTAAATTTGGGGATAAACATCAAAATACAAATGTAAGCATGTTGGGGACCATTCCTATGCATGCACTGTGGAGGAAAGTGATGCTATTCATAATAAAAATAATGAAAAATCAATTATCCCCAATCCTCAAATTGAACAGGGTGATCAACAGGATTGTGTAATTGAAGATGGTGTTTTTCATGATAACTTGTCAAAAAATTCAATGGCTTTCATTGCCCATGGCATATCCCGAGTGATTTTAATTCAGTTAATAAAACAATCAAAATACCAACAATCCCTTCAGTAGTTTTGGATATTGACAAAACTAACGATAAACATGTCACCCAAACTCATCCAATTGAAACAACTGCTGATCAAAATTGTGTTCAACAGTTATTAGCTGATATAAAAATGTGCCGTCTCAATTAATATCATTCTCTATCTACAGTTGTCGTTCCTGCTACGCTACACAACATCTCTGTCAATGTAGGATTAAATAGTGTCCGCCGTGAAATATTGTCCTCTGTTACAATTGTTTTTTATGATAAAGTCCGAGGACGGAATAAAGTGCAGATGTGACTTCTTTGTCTGTTGGGGATTTTTTCGTTTGAAAAAGATACAATCGGACACATTTTCACAGGACAATATTATGGCTTACACAAACACTCATTTTACAAGATTTTTGTAAAATTAGAAACAGTAAAAAAATGTTCTTAAAATTGTTTTAATTATTGTAAATATCAATAAAGATGAAAATAAATAACTCATTTCAAATCAGTTCTCTCTCTTAAAAATGATTTGTGATTGTCTTTAACTTTTAAATTTTTAGTTCTCTAAGAAGTAAGGGGGGGGGGGTTATTCTAAGAACATTTTTTTTCACTGTTTCTAAATTTTACAAAAATCTTGTAAGACCATAAGATTGTATGAATATTGACACGAACAAGTTAAAATAAGGAAATCCCTTTTTGTTATTAATTATAAATTAAAACGTAATATTTGCAGAGAAATAAAATGTTGGGAAATAATTTAATGTCTTGCTTTTTGTCAGCCTATCAGTATTTAAAGACTGAGATAGCTTTAGAATTTTAGAATTAGAGTTTATACCTTTTGTGCGTGGTAAAGGACTATGGAAGTTCAACAATTCATTACTTTATGATTTGGAATATATTAATATTGTAAAAAAAAAGATTTTAGAAGTTAAAAAACAGTATGGTGCCTTGGTTTATAATTTTGAGAATATGCATGAAATTTCTAACCATGATCTTCATTTCACTATTAATAGTCAATTGTTTCTAGAAACATTGTTGATGGAAATTAGAGGCAAAACTATTTCTTATTCAAGCTACAAGAGAAAAGAAAGAGATAAAATAGAAAGAGATTTATTGAAAGATATTGACACTTTAGAATGTAATGTAAACCAAGCCTCCATACAACTTTTAGAAAATAAGAAGCAAGATTTAGAAAATATAAGAAAAGAAAAAATAAAGGGTAAAATAATACGTTCTAGAGTGCAGTGGANAGCTTAATGGAAAGCACTCATGTTCGCATGAGAGATTCAGGTTCAAATCCTGATCTTGGTTTGTTTCAATTTATATGATAGGTTGAAAAAAGTGAGATAGATTTTTTGTATGGTAGATCACCTTGAAATAGTCTAACACCCCAGCAGACGATGGTAACGTTCTTTAGGCAAGTATTTTTTTTATAAAAAATATTTATTGATAATTATTCATGCTATTTTGCTGGGATTAATTAAAAAAACAAACAAAAATATTGTTTTGATTAATTTATTGACAAAAAACTCCAGAGCATCGTTATTATAATACACAAAGTAAACAAGTACACAACACATATATGAAAAAGTAGTCCCGGCAAAAGTGGGCGTGACTACATAGATAGCCAGGTTATACAATTTAGACAAATGTTGATAATTGATAATTTATTTGGTTTAAATATAAATATTTGGCAACAACAGTCTTCACATTGTACTTTAAGTTCATTCAATGTTAGTTCTCCTACTTGCATTGACATACTTATTTCACAAAATCATTTCTCACCATTAAAACGGGTCCCTCCCAATACAGACAAGTCTTTCGAATTACTGAAAAACCAGTTTAAAAGACAAGGACAGCAAAATAAAAAAGAGAACTGTCAACCAAAATTACACCACATTTAGAAGAAGGAAATAGACAAACCAAACAGGAAAGTGAAAAGCAATGTCAGTTTATTTAAACAGTGGAGTTATGTGAAGAAAAAGATTTTGAAAATGTTAGTATACCACATTTAGATTTGCAGAGAATTCAATCCAAATCTTATATGATCTAGCAAATTGTCACAACTAATGATCATGATTTCCAAACAGCCAGATACAGCTTTTCCTTTTACCTTCTACTTTTAATCTGTATCTTAAATGTCCATACTGCAACTGAATGCAGTTTAAATCTGCAAAGAAAAAAATATTTGGCCGTTCTATCTGGTAACATGTTATTTTTCAGTTTACACTACAATTTATCCGTGCTACTCATTCTGGTATAGATTTGAGAGTTCTTATCAATCAAAGGAAATCTGGTCTGCTTTACACTTGAAATATATAACCTTAGCATATGTTTCAGAAACTGGACTAAAATTTACAATGAAAGTATTAGTTTAAAATGTTTCAACAATGTAAAAGCCACTGATGAACACTTTGTCTACTTCAGGACCAACCCATTTACCGAACGAACCATTTTCTTTGAAAAGTACAGTCACAGTATATAGAGACCAGAGTTGCATCTCCAAAGTTTAGACACTTAATGGTAAGTATTTTGAAGCGTCTACATTTTAATTAGTGTTTTATTTTGTTATTTATTGTTCTTCCTTGTTTTAAATTTCACCCAACTTAGCCAAGCTTAATTTTTTTCAGCTGGGGGTGGGGGAAGGAGGGATATCAGTCTTCTGGAACAGCGTCAACTGTGCCCAACAGGACACAAGGACACGACAGGCAAATTCTGAGTCGGTTCAGTGAATTTTTTTTATCAGATTTTGGTCTGGGCTACTAAACTTTTACCTATAATTTAGTTAAGCATAGACATTTTTTATCAAAAATCTTGTCTGTGCTACCAGTTTGAACTTCCCAATTTCTATCCCTGTTCATGTGTCATCATGTATGGAAGTGAAGTTTGGGGTGTAGGTACATTTTTTTTTGTAATAAGTTCAGAGATTCTGACCCTTCTGAACACCTACATTTAAAATTTATAAAAGAAATTTTAGGGGTACAGTGTAAAACTACTAATGTAGCTTGTCTAGCAGAGACAAACAGAACTCCTTTGCATCTAAAAATCAAACTTTCAGCTATAAAATTACTTGATCACATAGTTAACTCCCCAAATACACTAAGTCTTGTAAATAAAATTTATATAAATACAGAAAAAACCAATAAATGGGTAACCACTATAAAAGAGTGGATTAATAAGTTTGGAATTGGACATCTTATCTTTAACACAAATAATATTAAATTTTATATTAATAGCATTCAACAAAGGATTCAAGATCAGGCTAAACAGAATATGAATAGCTTGATTAATGTATGTGAAAAGTT
>MJUT01056704.1:76857-89760 GCA_002080005.1 Gigantidas platifrons
GAAAAGGGGGGTGTGTGCATGCAAATTAGGGCCATCATGCAAAATACAATTGTGTATTGGGCAGGTAACATGCATATTAATATATCAATTCAATGAGTCTTGTTTAGGAGTTTTATGGATGCATATGGGAGTATTCGAGTATTATTTAATCTGACTGAGTATCCTACATCTCCCTTTTTTTCCATTTAGAAAAAAAGGATGGGGGGAGGGGGGAAAGGGTTGTAGGGCATGTAGGGTCAGAGGATACTAGGACTAAAAGTATTATTGGGATATGGAATATTTGAACTCTATTGTTGTATGGTAAATTTTAATCTTTAGCAGTTTGGGATACCAGATACCTTCAATATAATTTTTATGGATATTTGATGTGAATATGCCATTGCAGAATGGCCGATATCGGGTCCCTCTAAACAGGACTCAATACGCACATTTGATTGTGAAAACAATTATATATTTGAAAGTAAATTAATCCTTAAACTTGACTCTTGAGAAAAAATAGAGTCCGTAGTGACATGGACGTCATGGTGCAAGGGAGTTCCATGTGGTGTTGCCCCCCCCTCTTTTTTCCCTATCTTTTACCGACTATAGCATTTAAATTGCTACTATATTTTTATTTCCCTTCAATTATAAATGGGTAATCACCTAATCAATGAAACACTTCAAACAGTAACTCAATAAACTGGATAAATTGAAAATTCTGATGTTGACAACTTTTCAAAGGATGGAAGAGTTCTACAAAGGGCAACAACTCTTATATGAAAAAAAGGTTCATCATTTAAAAAAAAAATTAATATCACTATGAATACAATTATTTTCCCTCAATTTTATGGTTTTGGTTTCTAGTAAATACATAAATCTACATTAAATACACTATAAGAATCGTGTATATGACCTATTTCATATGTTAATGTCTAATTTTAATTTTCAAATCCCTTTTCAGAACCCCAAAACTTCGATGATTTTCTGGAAATGCAAATATACAGTCGTAGAAATGTCTAATGAATATTCTGTTGATGGCAGTCCTTAATTTTTGTAAAGTTATATTTCATGTAAGACGGGCTTTTGTTATAAAATATCTTATGAACATGGTAGCGACCAGCGGGAGCGTAATATAGCGACTGGATTATTCGGGTTAATAAAACCCTAACTCGAATAATACTGCGCCCTCTATCGGCACTATCGCTGGACGAGTTAATGTAGCGACCAGCGGGAGCGTAATATAACGACTGGATTATCCGGGTTAATAAAACCCCGTAAAACGATGCCATCCGAATTCGCGCTAAAGTGGAAACAAAAAAATGTTAAATTCTAGAGTTATCTCCCATTGATGTATCGTCGATACAAAAATACCAGAGCTGTCGAAATACGGACACTGCAGGGTATATATTTACGCAGACACTTTTTATCAAAGTGCCTATGCAAAGCCAAGAGAGTTCATAAGAGCAGTCATGATAAATGTGTGTAATGAGTATGAATTTTGCCTCGGTTTCTACATTTTCTGGTTGGATTTTGGAGCTGTTTGACAAATGTTTTATTCTATTATATTTATCCAGAATGTATTAATGTTAATGTATCATCTGTATTTTTGTTTTAATCATTGCAGTAATGACTCAGATTGTGAAATAGTTGAAGTAAAAAGAGCAAAGAATAACGTTGAAGGATCTCAACTTGAATACAGCTGTAAGTATACATTTTTAATCATTTCGCGGTTAGGGTTATGGTGTTTAACACCACTTTCAACAATATTTCAGTTATATTGTGGCGATCAGTTTTATTGGTTGGTGAAAGCCATAGTACCTGTCTTCAACTTCTTCAACTGAATCCCCCAGTAGTGTGAGTCCTGCTATTTTAGCCCCAAAATGATGTTTTAGTCTCTGAAACCAGATAGACATAGTACCGGTAACAAGTAACATTAGTCAAAGCAGTCTTTACTGCCACATGGTTTATGATCTGCTTACGTTCTTCTTTAGCCTGTGCTTATAGAGGTGTGTATTTATAATATTAAGTAGTGGATTCAGGAATAGAGAGGTTTCTTCATTGATATGTAATTAGCACATCATTAGCTCATAAAACAGTCTGTTGCTAGCACATCATTAGCTCAGAAAACAAGTCTGTTGCTAGCACATCATTAGCTCAGAAAACAGTCTGTTGCTAGCACATCATTAGCTCAGAAGACAGTCTGTTGCTAGCACATCATTAGCTCAGAAAACAAGTCTGTTGCTAGTACATCATTAGCTCAGAAAACAGTCTGTTGCTAGCACATCATTAGCTCAGAAAACAGTCTGTTGCTAGCACATCATTAGCTCAGAAAACAAGTGTTGCTAGCACATCATTAGCTCAGAAAACAAGTCTGTTGCTAGCACATCATTAGCTCAGAAAACAAGTCTGTTGCTAGCACATTATTAGCTCAGAAAACAGTCTGTTGCTTGCACATCATTAGCTCAGAAAACAGTCTGTTGCTAGCACATCATTAGCTCAGAAAACAGTCTGTTGCTAGCACATCATTAGCTCAGAAAACAGTCTGTTGCTAACACATCATTAGCTCAGAAAACAGTCTGTTGCTAGCACATCATTAGCTCAGAAAACAAGTCTGTTGCTAGCACATCATTAGCTCAGAAAACGGTGTTGCTAGCACATCATTAGCTCAGAAAACAGTCTGTTGCTAGTGCATCATTAGCTCAGAAATCAGTTTGTTGCCAAAAAAGAAATTGTGATAATAAAATTAAACTTCTTTGATTTAGGCATATTTGTTTGACCATTATATAGATTTGTGCACATTTAGAAACACAACATATAACATTCAACACCTGTTTTTTTAACATAAAATATTGAAATTGAATCATGGTTTGAAGTTTTGATATACATGTATTTTTTTTTATCAGTTGTTGAAAAGATGGCAGACTGGGTCAGAGATAAGACAAAGTGGCACAAGATGTTTGATTTCAGACCAAAACCAGAAACAAGCAAGACAAATGGACGACTTCAACAAGAGGTCAGAGGTCAATCAAGCCATGGATATCAACAAGGCAAATTGGTGAAACATAATGGCAATGGAATGTCATCTCAGAATAGTAGGGGTCAAGGTCAAGCATTTGTGAAAGGTCAAAGAAGGGGTGAGAATGGTCTGTGTGTTCTTAGTTATAGCAGTAACACGGAGGAGACAGGAAGGCAACAGAGAAGTGGTGACCCTACTATATACGGATATGGAAGAGAAACCCCACCAGATGATCGAATTCAAGGACAGTTGAATGTTATGCAGGTAAATATGTACCAGCGAAATAATAACAAGATTAATTTGGAAAATCCTACTGGGAAGGTCGAACTCAACTTAAAGATATGGCGATCAGTGATGGTTCATCTGATTCCTCAAACAGTAAGTAAATGAAAAAATTCAAACCCCTCCCCCCCCCTTTTTGTTTGTTAGTTGGAGATATATTGTTATTGTTTTCCTGCTGTCTACAAAGTTTTTGTACATAAAACTCCTGGATTTTAAATGGGGGGGGGGTAATTGTGTTCAATGCCCCTTTCAACTATATTTCAGTTTTATTGGTGGAGGAAACCGGAGAAAACCACTGACAAACGTTATCACATGAATTTGTATCAAGTACATCTCGACATACAAATGTAAGTGGAATTCGAACTCACAGCTTTTGTAGTGTTAGACATTGATTGCATAGGTAGTTGTAAATCCAACAACCAACATAACATCACAACCACAACGGCTCCTGTTTTTGAAAGGGAATTACTCGTCCAAATAAACATCAATTGTAAAAACTGATTTTATGATTATGTTGTGTGCATGTATACATTTACTGTATAATTCTCTAATATAACTTATATTACATATACTTATTCAGGGAAACGAATTAATATCAGTTTTTCTAAACTTGTTTTCGAATCCCTTTAATTATTTGTATTATATCATATTACAATTTATGTTATTGTACTATATTTATTAATTAATAAAATATGTTTAAACTAATGTTACTTAAATATTGGTATAATTTACAGCAGGTAGGGAGAAGGACCTATGCTGAAGTCGTAAAATCTTCTAGAACAGCACAACAAGCAGAAGACAACTACCACAATGCAACAGTCTCAAACTCTACCCAAACTCGTAAGTTAATCCCATACCTTGGTGTTCTGTTGAAAGGTATTTTGTTAAGATTTAAGAAATTGTTAAAAAAAAAAAGAAGCAAAAATGGTTAAATCTGACATATTTTATGTATTATATATACCATGGATCTTATGAATTAACTTATTTAAACCAACAAATCCAAAGGATGAGTTGGTTTAAATAAGTTCATGAGTAAGATCCATGGTATATATGGTTTGTAACAGAAATTACATGATTGACAAAAGAGTGTTCTTTTAGACGTCCGCGTTAACCATAGTATAACGTGTAGATCTTTATATTAAACCATGACTTAAGCTCCTCCCACTTCCATAGAAACTTTTAAACTATTATTCTCATGTGATGTCAAAATCATGGAATAACATCAAGACCTTCATGTTAGACCATGGTTTGTAAAAGTTCACTATTTTTAAGTTGATTATTGCATAAAAACATCAAAGGAAAAATGCGTATTTCTGTTACAATTAAGTTTAAGCTCTAAATATTCTGGATTAAGATGTATGTTCAGATTTTTATGTCCTAACATGTATCATATAAATCAGACTCTTTTCTTATTTTTTCACATGTTTTTATGGACCTTAGACAGATATCAGTATCTTAAACGGGGGTTAGTTTGTTTGATTGTTATTGAAAGTTATAAATGGAAGGGTAGGGGGGTTACAGAATTTAACACCACTTTCAACAATATTTCAGTTATATCGTGGCAGTCCTTTTTAGCTCGACTTTTCGAAGAAAAAAAGTTGAGCTAGTGTCGTCACTCCGGCGTCTGGATCGGTTAAGTTTTTTTGTCAGAGTCCATTTCTCAAAAACTATCAAAGGTATCCATTTGAAACTTGGAATACTTGTTCACTATCAAAAGAGGAACCAATTACAACAAGGAAGGTGACCCTGTGATTTGTATATCCAGAGTTATCTGCCCTTGTTTCGACATGGTACATAGAAATTTGGGATAATTTTTTAGTATAATTAAAATTTCTCAATAACTATCAAAGCTATTAACTTGAAACTCAATACACTTGTAGAAAGTGTTGACCCCAATCTGTTAACAAGAGAGGACAACTCCATCGAGCATTTTATTTGAGTTACATGTATTCCCCCTTTTTGACTTAGAATTTCTTTAAAAAAATATAATTTCTCAATAATTATGATAGGTAGTGAAATGAAACTCGACATACCTGTTCACTATCAAATGAGGAACCCATTACAACAAGGCAGGTGACACTGTGATTTGTATATCCAGAATTATCTGCCCTTGTTTCGACATAGTACATAGAAATTTGGGGATTTTTTTTAGTAAAATTAAAATTTCTCAATAACTATCAAAGCTATTAACTTGAAACTCAATACACTTGTAGAAAGTGTTGACCCCAATCTGTTGACAAGAGAAGACAACTCCATCCAGCATTTTATTTGAGTTATTCCCCAATTTTTGGCTTAGAATTTAAAAAATGCAATTTCTCAATAATTATGTAAATTGCTTGCAGTTTAATATCAGATACGAAAAAGTTGAGCATCCAGCACCTGTGGGCGGTGCTCTTGTTAATTGGTGGAGGAAATTGGAGTACTTGGGGGAAAACTACTGACCTGCTGCATGTCACAGACAAACTATCACATAATGTATCGAATACATGTCACCATAAATGGGATTTGAACTCACAACTTTAATGGTGATGGGCAATGATTGCTTAGGTAGTTGTAAATCCAACTACCATACGATCACTACCATGATGACCCCTAGTTATCAATATGGAAAGGGTGCTTATTATACAATGAAACCTGTCTAAAGCAAACCCTGAATAAACCAGAACCCTGTATAAACATGATCAACCCAACTCTAGATAAAAGTTATAATGCAGGATATGTTTGTTAATTTAACCTGTATAAACTGGACACAATTTGTTTATTGATGAATTAACTAGTGAACATGATCAAGAAAAATTTATATATAGGAAGGATGAACAATTAATGTTATCTATGGATATTTCAGATGGAGGAGATTCCAAGGTATCTAATGGCAGCCAGAGTAATTCTATACAGAAAGTACTGTTTGATAAAAAACCTGAATTTCATTCCACACAAATGAATGTAAGTTTTGTATTGTCTACTACATTGGTCGACATTTATTTTTGGTACTTAACAAAACCACATGTTATTAACCTCTGTGCACTGAGAAATAAGCTGGTATCCTGTTTCCAAGTGTTTGCCTTGCTGCACTCTTATGTGTAGAAATTTATCAGCTGTTTTCCTGTGGTCAGTGGTTTATAGCTCACCTGGCCAAAGGCCACGTGAGTGATTGTCATCACTTGAGGTACATCATCCATCGTCTGTTAACTGTTCACATTTGAATCTTCTTCCCTGAAACCTGGCCAAATGAACCCATACTTTATAAGAAGCATCTGTGGAAGGTCCTCTATAAAGATTACTCATTTCGTTCCGATCCTTAACAAACGTGGCCACCATAGGCAATTCTTGTTTCTGGTAGGTCAATTTCTAAAAATCTCCTCTGAAACCGCTTACCAAATAAAGTGAAAATTTACAAGAATCATTCCTCTAAAAGATTTTCTGATTACATCCTGATTGGACAAAAAAATATGGTCGTGGTTATAATGGTATGGTATCACTAAACTTGTGAGTTTGATTCCCGAGGTGTACTCGATACAACTTTATGTGATAAAGTTTGTCAATGACTTGGGTAGATCGGCGGTTTTCTCCTGGAATTCCGTTATTTTCCACAGTAAAATTGACTGCAACAATATAACGGAAATATTGTTGAAAGTGGCTTTTACCACCATAACCCTTACCCTACATTAATGGGTTACAAATGAACATCTATGTAAAAGTGAATATGATAATTTTACTTAAAATTTTCAGTTCATTTAACTACGTATGAATAATCAGGTGAGCCTCTAGTTTCATTTTATTTCATTTATAATTCTTCCTTTGTATTCTGTTATGTTATCTCATCTTATGTATAAAGAAAATACTTTCTTATTATACCCCCACTCGTAGAGAGGTGGCTATATTGCAATCACCTTGTCCATCCGTTCATTTGTCTGTCCGTCCGTTCACACTTTTGTAACAGATATCTCGGCTTCTACTGGAAGAAATGATTTTATAAATTTGATATATGGCTTTGGCATGGTGACTTGTACTGTGTCTCCCCTTTCCAGGTTTATCGCACATCTACTTCCTGTTTACAGTGCGACTTAGAATTTTTCATGTTTGTCGTAATGAAAACTTTAGTAACAGTTATCTCAGCTTATACTGGAAGAAATGATTTTATATTTAATGTATGGCTTTGGCATCATGACTTGTACCGTGTCTCCCATTTCCAGGTTTACCGCACATCTACTTCCTGTTTACAATGCGACTTAGAATTTTTCATGTTTGTCGTAATGAAAACTTTCGTAACAGTTATCTCAGCTTCTACTGAAAGAAATGATTTTATATTTGATACAAAATGTATATGGCTTTGGCATGGTGACTTGTACCGTGTCTCCCCTTTTCAGGTTTACCGCACATAATATACCAATAAAAAAAAAGAAACTGAGAAACTGTTTAACTGACCTTCAGAAATATTATTGTTATTGTTATTAATTTTTTGTTTATCCTATAAGTGATGGGTTTATAACAATGATAATCATGTGAACGATTCTGGACCAGGTTGGGCCTCTGGTTGATTGAGAAAAAACCATCAAATTAAAAATTTTATTTTGCTAATATGATATGATGTGTGATGCATTTAATGTATAATTCTTCAGTGATTCAGCTACGCATCGGTCTCAGGGCATCGGTCTCAGGACATTTGCGCACATATTTCTAAAATTGTCCTGCACATTTCACAGTCTAGCTTAAATATCGGTGTTTTTTATTACAGCAGGCAAACAGAAAGACCTATGCTTCAGTCATAGAACCTTCTACTACAAGAGCACAAGAGAGGGGAGATAACTACCACAATACAACAGTCTCTACCCAAACTTGTAAGTTAATTTTATACCACAATACAACAGTCTTTAACTCTACCCAAACTTATAAGTTAATCTTATACCACAATACAACAGTCTTTATCTCTACCCAAACTTGTAAGTTAATCTTATACCACAATACAACAGTCTCTAACTGTACCCAAGCTTGTAAGTTAATCTTATACCACAATACAACAGTCTTTAACTCTACCCAAGCTTGTAAGTTAATCTTATACCACAATACAACAGTCTTTAACTCTACCCAAACTTGTAAGTTAATCTTATACCACAATACAACAAACAGTCTTTAACTCTACCCAAACTTGTAAGTTAATCTTATATCACAATACAACAGTCTCTAACTCTTCCCAAACTTGTAAGTTAATCTTATACCATAATACAACAGTCTCTACCCAAACTTGTAACTTAATCTTATACCACAATACAACAGTCTTTAACTCTACCCAAACTTGTAAGTTAATCTTATATCACAATACAACAGTCTCTAACTCTACCCAAACTTGTAAGTTAATCTTATACCACAATACAACAGTCTCTACCCAAGCTTGTATGTTAATCTTATATCACAATACAACAGTCTCTACCCAAACTTGTAAGTTAATCTCATATCACAATACAACAGTCTTTAACTCTACCCAAACTTGTAAGTTAATCTTATACCACAATACAACAGTCTCTAACTTTACCCAAACTTGTAAGTTAATCTTATACCACAATACAACAGTCTTTAACTCTACCCAAGCTTGTAAGTTAATCTTATACCACAATACAACAGTCTTTATCTCTACCCAAACTTGTAAGTTAATCTTATATCACAATACAACAGTCTCTAACTCTTCCCAAACTTGTAAGTTAATCTCATATCACAATACAACAGTCTTTAACTCTACCCAAACTTGTAAGTTAATCTTATATCACAATACAACAGTCTCTAACTCTTCCCAAACTTGTAAGTTAATCTTATACCACAATACAACAGTCTTTATCTCTACCCAAACTTGTAAGTTAATCTCATAAATTGGTGATCTTCTGATGAAGGGTTTATGTTAAGAATTAAGGATATCATTAGAAACAAGACAATGACGTTCCACCCCTGCATATTTTAAATCATTGGTGAACAAGACAAGACAATTTCGTAATGACAACATTCCCTGCCCCCTCATATTTTAAGTCATTGGAAACAAGACAATGTTGTAACAACAGCATGCTCTGCCCCCCACTTATTTTTGTTAATTGGAAACAAGACAATGTCGTAACTACAGTATGCCCTGCCCCCACATATTTTACATCATTGGAAACAAGACAATGTCATAACGACCACATGCCCCGCCCCCTGATATTTTAAACTGAGCAGTTTTGGTAGTGCCGATGTCTTTTAGTTAACACTATAAGAAACAAAGCAATACCATAATTTTTCAACAAAAATATACTGGTCCAAAGGACACTATACCCCAATAGCTGTGCTGGATTTAGATAAAGAGAGGTTCTAGGCTATTCCACTTGTGAGGCCTCTCCCAATTCCCCACCTTCACGACTGGAGGAAGATGGAAGTGTGTTTAATCAATTTCAATAAAGGAAAAGATGATGAGGGGTGTTTCAAAGTCTGCAATATTCTGAAATGGAGTGCAACTGTGTAAAGAAAACTACTGAAGGGTTGTTTAGAAAATACAGTACCCTATGAAAGCAGAAGTGTGAATGTCCAATAACAGTGTTAAAAATATTATACACCTTGACCGGAGGCCCCCTAAATTTTGAGGCCCTAGGCTTCAGCCTATCGAACCTATAGGGAAATCTGGCACTGCCCACTAGATAATATGGTCGACTACACATCATGACCAATCATCACATCATATATGATAGCTATATATTGGACCAAAAACTGCAGAGGAGTTACCTTCACAAAGTATAACTATATTGATAATGCATAAAAATATTACTGTCCCATAACTCTTACAAAAATTGTCAAACCAAAAAAGTCGGGAAAATATGATCAACTATGCATCATGACCAATTAACCTACCAAATATGAAAGCTAGATCAGACTAATAACTTCAGAGGTGTTGCGTTCACAATTTAATTATAGCTATATTGAAAATGCATGAAAGTATTAAAGCCCCATAACTCATACAAAAAAAAATTGTCAAATCAAAATGGTGGTACAATATATATGATCAGCTACACATCATGACCAGTTATCCTTCTCAATATCAAAGCCATTGGACCCAAAATCCTCAGAGGAGTTGCATTCACAAGGTATAACTATATTGAAATTGTATGAAAACGTTAAAAGTCCCATAACTCCAATAAAAACGGTGGGATAATAGAACTAACTACACATCATGACCAATTATCCTACCAAATATGAAAGCTATCAGACTAACAACCTCAGATTATATATAGGATAACCATTTTCTTTTCATGAATATTATCTATGCATATTTCAGATGGAGATACTTTTGTTTTTAATGGCAACCAGAATGATTCTAGACAGAAATCATTGTTTGGTAAAAAACCTGAATTTCATTCCACAGCAAATAATGTAAGTACTTCTGTGGTCGACATTTTTTTGGTACTTAGCAAAATTACATGTTATCAACCTCTCTGCACTTAAAAATAAACTAGTAACCTGTCCCCAGCATTTGCTTAGCTGCACTCTTATTTGTAGAAGTTTATCAGCTGTTTTCTGGGGGCCCAGGTGGCTCAATGAGTTAGATAGTTGGATCTAACAGCTCATACAAACCTATCACCAATACTGCGTGGGTTCGGTCCCAGCTTTGTAAATTACAAAAAAGGGTACACTTGACTCACAGCCGCAAGTGATAAAGTTTACCAGTTGCTTGCCCAGGGTCGGTGGTTCTCTCTGGGTACTCCGGCTTCCTCCACTACTAAAACTGGTCGCTATGATATAGCTGAAATATTGCTGAAAGTGGCGTTAAACACCAAAATTCAAATTCAGCTGTTTTCCAGTTGTCAATGGTTTTTATGGCTTCATTGTGTAATAAAATGGTAATTATCTGAAGATGTTGCTGATAATTGTATCAACAATATACAATATATGTACTGTGAAAATGTCAAATTCATTTTTATGAGTGTAAATAATTTTTATTTTTACCAAAAATGTATGTGTATTTTGTTTATCCTTTCAAAAATTACAAAGCAACTGCCCCCCCTTCGAAAAAAAAATTCTTGTAAAATCATGTTTTTTTTTATAGAAAAGTACATATTTTGAGAATTACACATTTCTCTGAAACTACAAAAGATAGGAACTTAATATTTGGTATGGGTGGAGATGCCAATGTGAAGTTGAGGATGCAACATTCCCCCCACCCCTCTGGGGAATCTGTATAAAAAATTGTGACCGAGATCCCCACCCTAAACCATATATATTTTAATATGATTAGGGTGACTAGGCAAATTAAATGCCTTATAGCTAAGGCCCTGGGGGTCATATCCCACCCCCTACCTGAAGTGAACTTTTTAATGGTTGAGATCCCACCCTTAAGCCATATATATTTATGATCGGGGTGACTAGGCAAATTAAATGCCTTATAGCTCAGGCCCTGGGGGGTATACCCCACCCCCTACCTGAAGTGAACTTTTTAATGGTTGAGATCCCCACCCCTAAGCCATATATATTTATGATCAGGGTGAATAGACAAATTAAATGCCCCAAGATTTTGACTTGCAACTCGGCTGTTGCATCTCGGATGCTTTCTCAATTTTATAAATGTATCACATGGATAACATTACACTCACATTACACCTCTTACTATTGCGGCGGGGGACACATGGCTACGTGTTGCAATCTTGTATATGTTGATTTTACCCTTAAAATAAACTTTTATCACGACGTTTTCTTTGGTTTCGTATGGTGCAATACGTTAGAATGTTATATTCACCGTGCGTTATGTCGCTTGAGGTGAATATAACGTTATATCAAAGAACGTTTCTAGGGATGTCTGCCAATCAGAAAAGACATTTTTTGAAGTCATATTATAATATCTATTATCGCCATTTTGCAGTATTCTCCTTTGATCTTGCTATCTGAGAATTTTCCATCTCACACTAGTAGAGTGAGATGGAAAATTATCGCCAGTAACTACGCTTTGTCAAGGAAGCACGTAGTATTATCGCTGTTTTTTAATATGACGTCACATTACCAAATCCTTGATAATAAGTGATTAACGATATAAAATATTAATTGTGTTTAAAAAATGTCAGTATCTCAACAAAAATTATTTATTTATGAATACAAAATAGCAATAAAGTAATTAAAGATATTTTTTAAAACTCGAGGACGTTTCTCAGTAATCTCGTTTTAAAAAACATCGTTAATCACTTATTTAGCAACTATCGCGATATGGACATAATATCGCTGTTTTCTAATATGACTTTATAATGACGTCACGTTACTAAATCCTCGTTGGAACTAGACTTCTCATCAGTCATCACGTCTCACATCTCTGACAGGTTTTAATGTGATATTTGCTCTGAGAAATCCATTCTCGCAAAACAAATCCACTATAGTATACATTTAATGAGAAATTCTGGTTTCCTTTACTATCCTTTAGATAAAATTCTGTTTTAATATTTTTACACTAGAGTTGTTGGTTTTATATTATTGTAGATGATAAAATTAGCTGAGAAAGAGCAGTACAATATGTTACTACAAAAATTTACTAGAGTTCCACTCAGACCATTACAAACAGACAATAACAGAACAGAGGAGGGATGGTCTCCAAGAGAATCATCTAGATATCAAAGGTCACTATTATTTAAGAC
>MJUT01056704.1:120730-134144 GCA_002080005.1 Gigantidas platifrons
CGCAAGTCATTGACAAACTTTATCACATAATGTTTTATCGAGTACACATCATCTGACCGGGATTCGAACTCATAATGTTAATGGTGATAGGCACTGAATGCATAGGTAGTTTAAAATCCAATTACCATATGATCATGACCATGTAGGCCATAAGTTTATCATGGGCAACCTTTGTAGCATGTGAATACATGTAAATAACGATCAATAACCTGTCTTTGAATTCTCAAACGAATCGCATACTTAGAGAACTGAAGAACCAGCTAAACTTTTCAAATTGAAATTTTATTGAAATTAGATATGGTTTATAGTGTTTAACACCACTTTCAACAATATTTCATTTATATCGTGGCAGTCAGTTTTATTGGTGGAGGAAACCGGAGAAAGCCACAGATCTGTCGTAAATCACTGACAAACTTTTATCGCATAATGTTGTATCGGTTACACCTCACCTGATCAGGGTTCGAACTCGCATTATTAGTGGTGATAGGCACTGATTACATAGGTAGTTATAAATCCAACTACCATATGATCAGGAAAACCCTTTTAAGAAATGGATATCTAGATTAACTTTTTTTGTATAATTTGTTTTTTTTTCCAAGAACAGATTTATACATACATGATTCTATATACACAATTAAGGCAAAAAAAAAAAAATATGTGTGTTTAGGGTTTCCCGACCGACCCTAATTTTTACCGCCGACCCTAACCTTTTTTTTTGTGTTTTTGGTCGGGACGTGTAGAACCTATTTAAGGGATCCAATTTAATAGGAAATACTCGCTAAATGCGAGTAACAATGACATTTAGTGAGTAAAATCCAAATGGAACTCGAAAAAATTGTGAGTGTGCTAAATTTCCTCACTTTCAGTTTTGTGTATAATATTGTAGTTGTCAAAAAACCTTTAAGTGGCTGTGGCTGTTAAATTTACAAAAAGTACACAGAATTTGGATAACAGTTTAATCAGCAGCAATGTTTGATTTATTCAACCGCTAGCTTTTTGTTGAAATTGCGAGCAAACAATGAAGAAAAACTGCGTAACTCGTCATAAAACAGCCTTAACAAATTTAAATGGCGGTTTACCGGAAATTTCGAAAATGAAATTCCGGAACCGGGAATGACTATTTCCGGTTTTGCCGATTGCAAAAAAAAATTAATCATATTTTTTTTTTGGCCCAACCATTTCATTTTAATATGGAACAATTTGAAAAAAACAGGCTCAAAATTTAAAATGAAGTAAAAAATATTAGGATGGAAATATTTATTTATAATGCTCTTTTGAGAGCTAATTTCTTGCCTGAATTCTAATAGATTCTTGCCAGACTTGCTTAATTTATCATATTGACATACTTAGAACATAATAATAAGCTAGTGAATACATATACGACACCAAAAAAAAATCAAATAAAAAAAAAAAATCCCTACCTACCTACCCTATGTTTTTTAAGGATGAAACCCTAAACACACATATTTTTTTTGTTGGCCTAATTAGATTAACTCTGTTGTCAAAATTAAGTACCCCAAGATGATAAAAAAAAAAAGAGGTAAAATAATAATGAAATTGTTTTGAAATTAGATATGTAAACAGAATATAAAAAGGGGGTGGGAATAATTACACGTCACAAGTGGCCAGTGGTTATCTTGTAGAATTAAGTTCACTGACAAAGATGCCAGAGGAGAGGATATATATAGGCTAGTCATGCTATCCAATCCTTTTCAGTACTTTATTGAATAAAATATGTTTAAATTAAAGATGCCAGATGTAATAATTATATAACCAGGAGAAGATAGTACTGTTGTGATAAGTTTTTTTTAGATATAAACACAAAAATGTACGTACAGTTAATGTTATAAAAACATAGACATCTGATGTAGTGCACATGACATGTTTCTGGAATAACCTTCATCAGTTACACTCAAGATTATAAGATTTGAAAGCCAAATAATTTACAAGAAAACTAAAGGGCTTTAACATGAGAGCCAAAATCGGCTATGGTCATCTATTCTAGTTACAGGATAAACACTACACATTACAAGATTTCAAGTCTTTTTAAATAGGTAGGATTTTTGTTGTAGGACATACCCCAACAGATGAATGGCAGCGATTGTGGGATGTTTGCTTGTAAATATGCCGAGTATATCACACGAGGTGCCAAAATTACTTTCACACAAGTAAGTGGCATAGAAATACATTGGTGGCGTAATGGTTAGCGTGAGTTCGAACCACGGTGGGGTCAAACCAAAGACTACGAAATTCGTATTTGTTGCTTCTCCGCTAAGCACGCAGCATTAAGGAGAAACAACAATACCTGGTTGGCTCAAAGTCAGGATAATGTGTCCGAGTAGGGCAACATGTCTATCCATGGATTGTTGTTTCAATGAGCTAGCACTATCAAAATCCAACTAAGCGTGTTGGTCTAGTACAAAGCGGACCTCATCATCATCTCGGTCACAATTAACTTGTTCTCGCCATGATATAGCTGACAAACTGCTGAGTTTGTAAAAAGAAAACTACAGCTTATATCAATATTTTATTCCTTTGTGCTGCCTACATAATGGGCAAGCAGAAAATTCCAAATCTATTGTCTGGGTTGACCCATCTAGAGATTGAGCCGATGATCCTTGCAAGTACACGAACCATTTCACCATTATGGCGGTCCTCGGCACTTAATGCAAGCATGCTAACCGTTACACCATTATGGTTGACCTCGGCACTTAATGCAAGCATGCTAACCGTTACACCATTATGGTGGTCCTCAGCACTTAATGCAAGCATGCTAACCGTTACACCATTATGGTGGTTCCAATTATATACAAGATTTCTTATAAGGTTCAAGCTGTAAATCGAAGAACAACAAGACAAAACAATGGTCCACAAAGCACTACACAGAAAACACCAACCTCACTAAAAGCTGATGTTGAACTTATTATTGTTACATAATTACTGTATTTCAAATTTACTTGACTTTTGCAAGAACACAACTGTTTTTTTAAGGGGGTACCATACACTACAGGGAGATAACTCTTTAAAATCAGTTGAACATTTTGATCATATGATGTTTGTATGCAGATTTCAAGTATCTCTGTGATCAAAACCACAGCGAGAAAAGCTGCTATGTGGCTAGTGAATTTATAGCTCTGAGTCTGTTGGTTGGAATTTGTTAAAATTTTGATATTTATTACAGAGGATATATTCAAATACTCTGCCAAAAAAAAAAGAAAATTAAATGAGCAGATCAAATTTTACCTGAAGTGTATGTTACCACCTTAAGCTGAGTTTATAATAATGATGTTCTTTATACAGTCATACCTGTCTTGTGTGACCCTACAAGGAAAAATTTAAGTAGGGTCACATAACACAGGTAGTCGCTAAATACCGGTTTAATTAATAGAAAACGCACTGTGAACGTTAATTAAAATCAAGGTCACACAATACAAGTTATTGCTTAATAGAGGTGGTCAGTAAAGCAGGTTTGACTATATTGAAAGACTTGAATTTGAATATATACAGATAAAATAATAATTATAGATTAATACATGGCCTTTGTCATATTGCCCTTGTTATCAATATGAGACCTTGATATTGGCCCCGAGGGCTTTAGCCAGAGGGATGATATCAGTCGAGGGCTGATGACAAGGGCAATATGAAATAGGCCATGTATTAATCTATTTATTACATTTTTTGCCAGGACAGATAACATGTTATTGCCTCGGAGGCAAATAACACACCGCGAATTATGCTTTTATTAAACATTCAAATTTGGCATTATTTCAATAAAATATGTGATAATGGTCAATACGTTTTCGTGTCTTAAGTTAATAATAAAATTTATTACATAATGATTTTATTTAAACAATTTTATTGGCTATCATGCTGTCATATGACATTCCGTAAAATTTGATATTGTTTGATTAAAACTCGTATTGACTCGCTTTGACTTTCACTTTCCATTGCATTATGTATGACGTCATAATGAAGTGATTAATTTCATATTGACTTGGTTTCACTTTCACTTTTCATTTTAATGTAATAAAATAATTAGTCTTTTGTATCGGTCAATACGAATTTTTATGGACCTTAGAAATCAATATTTACCTCAGCCTAAAGGCTTCGGTGAATATCAATATTAAAGTCCATAAAAACTCGTATTGACCTCAACAAAAGACTATAATTGTATAGTGTTCATGCCACAATATGGCTGTAATATTACTAAGGTTGGCGTTAACATCAATCAATCTATGTTTTCCTTATTTTCAGCAACACATGTCCTACTTCAGGAGACGGATGGTTTATGAGATCGTTAAGAAGACATTGTTACAATGATAATAATAATTACGTCTTATAAAAATTCACCGAAATTTGTATTGGTATAAAGGTTATCGACTGAGAAGTGCTTTATCGTAACATGACTTATTTACTGTACAGAGTTGTGTGAAACATACAATTCAGACTTTCCACTGAGCAACAGAAGTGCATTATCGTAACATTACTTGTTTAAAGTAAAGTGTTATGTGAAACATACAGCTCAGACAGCATGGCTACCTTACACATATTTAGACCAACTGCTTCTTGGAATGAAAGCATATACGAGTTGCACGACACCTTACATACAAAGTTGTTCCAGTATTTTGGTAAAATAGAAGACATATCCGATAGCATCAGTCAGACAAATGCATTCAATATTACTTAGCATTACCTACATCATGTTAATAACTGTTTGCGAAGAACAGAGCAAAACATAGTGCAATTTGACCAATGAATTTAAAAAATAATAATAAAATCTTAAGAACGATGGATTTGTTTAAACTGAAATAAAGTGTGTTCATTTTTGTCAGTATCATAATTGTTTAATACATGTTCATTAGAAAAAAAAGATGACTTTATATTTATTGTAAAAATCATGTTATAATTTGTTTACATATTGAAGACTTTTACACTGGTGTGTAATAGGGGGGTTGGGATGTTCTGTTAGTAGAAGTCAAATGTATCCAAATTTAAGTGCAAATTATTATGAGCTGTTGTCAATTACTGCAGGGAAACCATTTTTATCTACTTTGATTCCTGTTTACACTGAGCCATGAGGGGGTTGTCTTACAGGTTATTTTGTTTAATGCCTCTTTCAACAATATCTCAGCTATACCGACCTTATGTTGTTGTTTTAAGGGGGGTGGATAGGGATAAAAACAATTATATTGTAGGTATACTTCTTATGTGATAGCAACTGTTGTATTTATTTCAGTATGTAAATGTGTTGCACGTTTTCAAAAACAGAAATACATGTTCAACAAATATTGCCTTATTAACTCATACAGATCATCTCATCATTGAATAAAAGTGCTACATTTTGTATTTGAGAAGGAAATTGCTACTAGTCATTATAAGTATCAAAATTGAACATTTCTGATTTGATTCTAAAGTGAAAGTTTTTCCACGTTTTTATAGGAGTTGTGTCCCTTTAGATATAATGTTGTATACTAATTGTGAATTTTCTATTTGTTATAAAATTATCCTCTAATTTATTTACAAGATTCATATATCTACAAATTATAAGAAAATTGTATAATTATCCCCTCGCCAACGAAGTTGCGAAGGGATATAGTAACGCTACCTTCCGTCCGTCCTTCCGTAACATCCTTGTGAACACTCTAGAACCAACATCCTTCAATGGATTTTGACCAAACTTGGTACATACTTAGTCCTTAAGAGAATCTGGAACCCTATTGATTTTCAAGGTCAAAGGTCAAGGTCACCGGGTCAAATTTTTAGGCAAGGGGATACGCCACGCTTTGCGTTGCCCCTGTTTTCTTATTATTTGTGGATATTTGAATCTTGTAAAACAAACTCTTTGTGCTTTCCATTGCTCTTGCTAGAACGGGTCCCATTTTTGTCCATCATAAGGGAGATAACTCCTATAAAAAATAATTTTTGAATGTGCAAAAGTTCTATTGTCAGTACATGTACATTGTAAAAATAAAAAAAAGTTTATTATGTCAAATTTTTAGGTTGTTTATTTTGTAAATATCATTGAAATAAGGGAGAATTTTGTGGAATGTTTAAACCACAAAAATTTCAATTATACATATATTGTAATATTTTGTTATTGATTTCAAAGTTTTCATATCTAATTGTCATCATGTTGGCCGTGAGGTGTTTTTTTAAAACTTGCTATTTGTTTTTTGTTGTTTACAGACTCATAATTTTGTTCATTGGTCAGTAAGTATGACAGACATCAATTTTATTTATTTGTCCTCAAATAAACGAAGCATACTAAAAATGAAATAATTTTTTTAGCTCAACAGGCCAGAGGCTTAGTGAACTTTAATATCATTATGTCCCCCAAGCGAAGTTTGGGAGACATATTGTGTTTGCTCCGTTGCTTATTATTATTCTTCTTCCTCTTTCTGTCTTTTTGTCCGACACATTTCTCGGCGACTACTGAACGGAAATCAATGAAACTTCACAGGAATATTAAGCACTATGAGTAGATGTGCAGACTACTTTCGGAATTTTCAAAATGGCCGCCGTTGCCATGGAAACGGCCAAAATACTAAAAAATTGAAAAACACAAAAATGATAGCAGGTTACTCGCCAAACAGTAATTGATGAAACTTGTTAGGAACAACATCCACATCTAGTGGAACGAGTTAAGCCAAAAAAAGCGGAATTGGTTGGACAAATTAAAAAAAAAATTGGATTCCTTTCATCAAACTTCATGAAACTTTGTAGGAATATCCACCATAGTGTGGCAGCTTTTGGGGGGTTGAAAAAATTCAAAATGGTGGCCATTGCCATGGTAACCAAGGTGCAAAAAATGTTAAATTCAAACCGTACAGCTGATCCTTTTGAAACTTGACACAAAAATAAATCATCACTCAATGTTGTGCTCATTGTTTTTAAAATTTTCAAAATGGCCACTAATATAACAATTAAAAATAATCGTTAAAAATTCAAATATGAACAGATTTCAATGGAAATGGATATTTACAGGGAGTAAAACATGCTGCACCATATGGCGACCATTTTGGTTTGCTATGGTGGCCATTTTGAACCAAAAATGGCTGCCAAAATACAAAAATCCTCCGATTTGGGCGAAATTTGGTTTCCAGCATGGTAGAGTCAAAAACTGGGCTCTAATTATTTCTTGCTATGTTCTCACACTATTCTTCATTCATACCACTAGTACTTGTATTGTTCGTTTGGGGGACATTTGTAATGCTTTGCATTACAGTAACCAATATTTTTAGTTGTTGTCCATCATTTACACATTTAATCTTTACTCCAGCAAAGCTTAGCATAGATGATCCTTGGGAAGAGGAGGTTAAAATTTATTCAAATTTAGCTGATTTTCCTAGGAGAGGGATCTAAAACTATATCAATATGGCTAAAATATTCTCAAGAAACAGCAAAAAAAAGATATTTGTTGTGCAGCATCATTGTGATACATGGATTTGTATAAATCAGGGATGTTTTTTTTTTCTCAGTTATTTAACTGGTGTGTTATCGCTATTTTTCTGTGAAAAAGAAACACCGAAAATTGCCGGACACAGTCAGAACAGGTACAAAAATTACCATTTGTGTAGATGGTTTCGGCTATTTTCAGTTATTTTATTATCTATCCAGATTCATTCCTGATAAATAAATGTATGGGCTATAAGGCCTGAACCCTGGGGTACAAAGTTTTAACATATTGAATTGGGGGGGGGGGTCTATATGTAACAAGATATACAGTATACAGAGTGTGGTACAAGTGCAGGTTTAAAGAAAATGGAAACCGACATGTAAATTGATTGAAAAACATTTAGTACATAAAATTCAAGATCACACAAATGGAATGCATGTTTTATATGATCTGCTGAGCAGAAAATTAAAATATAGAACATGTATTCTCAAGGACCAGGAATGGAAATGTAATTGTATTTGACATGAAAATTATATCTCTTTGAAATGGGTATGGGGTTATGGTGTTTAATGCCACGTTCTACAATATTTCAGTTATATAGTGGTGGTCAATTTGTATTGGTGGAGAAAACCACCCACCTGCCGCAGGTCATTGACAAACTTTATCACATAATGTTGTATCGAATACACCTCGCAATGAGCGGGATTCGATCACACAATCTTTGAAATGGAAATTTAATGTTGTATAGAAGACGTTCCAAGGGTCTAATGGATCAAAATCCTAGGGTCCAAAGTTTAACATTTGTGGTAATAAGGAAACTTCGAAAATCGTTGTCTTAAGAATCAGTAATGGAAATGCAATTATGTGAGGTATGAATCGCCATTGTGATATGTAGATTTTGGAAACAGGATGAAAGCCCCCCAATAATAATGAAAAGTAAATGGTTTTGTGTCGTACATTTTATTTTTTTGTCTGATAATGAAATAATCATACAATCTTGTTACATTTTGTTTTAATATTAATGGTGATATTTGATTTCTTCAAGTTTAAAACTCATTTTCAAGCTCTAGCAAAAGACATCTCCAGGGATGCATGGGCATTGGGGTCAGTATTTTTATATACCCATAGACTACAATGGGAAAAGTTTTAAGAAACAGTATTCTCAAGAACCAGCAATGGAATTGTAAAATGACTGATATGTCTAGGGATGAAATTATTGACCATCTGTCTCTAAATTTTGTGTCTTATATATACAATTTGTTTACGCCACGATATAGCTGAAAAAACTGCTAACGTTGGTGTTGAGCACCAATCAATCAATCAATCAAGTCTAAGTTTTACTCTCTCCAAACAAAACAATCTGATGTTGAAATATGTATGATCTGTTCCGGTGCGTCAATCAGAATCTGATTACATATTAGATATTCAATTTTTCATTTATTTCAGCTTGACCTTGACCTTGAAAATGCATCAAAACTTTTTTTAAATATACTTAATGCAATACTTCATTGTGAATTGTAATATTTGTTCAATAAATGTTATAAATTATTTTCATTATAAAATATTGTTCATATTGTGATTTCATGCAAGTTCTTTTTTAGCCCACCTGGACCCAAGGCCCACCTGAGCAGTTGTCTTAACTGTTGGGCCATCTTTGTATGTTAGCAGCTTGTATAGTCATATCTTAAACAATTAAGTCATAAGGGGCCCATATCTTAAACAATTAAGTCATAAGGGGCCGTCGTAATCGTGATCGTATGGTTGTTGGATTTACAACTACCTGTGCAATCTGCCTATCATCACTAAAGTTGTGAATTCGAACCCCGTTCAGAACGAGGTGTACTCGATACAACATTATGTGATATAGTTTGTTAGGTTGGTGCTTTTGTGCAGGTATTCTAGTTTCCTCCACCAGTAAAAGTGACGGCCATTATATAATGAAATATTGTTGAAAGGGACGTTAAACACCATAAACCAATACTGTTGGTTCATATTGACACAAATTGTGCAGGAATATTCGTGTGGTTGACCTCCGACCTCCTCAGAATTTGTGATTTTGATGAGGATCTAATTATGCATTGGACTGGCTGAAGCTTCAAACATAAAACAGTGTTATGAAATTTTTTATATGATGTGAATGATTCGAAGGAGTTCCTTTACAAACTGAATTTTGTGACGATTGAAAATCTAATATGGCCACCATCGCAAATCATAGATTAACATGAGACTCAATGATTGAACATGAACTGTACATGAATGCTCATTAGATGGTTTTTTAATCAGTTTTGTAATTTATACGTTTTTCCTTGATCTCACTAAGAAATATTTTCAGTATCAACGGACTGACTATGTTGGTAAAAATTATCGTTCAGTGTGACGTCAAACATGTTATGATGTTGCCGATAAAAACAATTACGACAGTATTTAAGGACTTGACATACATCACTATAGCAACTCGTCCTATCAGACTAGGTGATATGTCTGTCTTAGCCTTCATCTATATATACTAACTTTGTGATTTATTATGGGATTGGTAATTAAAAATAGCTGCTATGCCTAAAAATGTGGTCTAATTGTCTGACATTTTCAAACATCTTGTTGGGACAGTCATGGTTGTGATTGTATTAGTTGGATTTATAACTACCTATGCAATTAGTGCTTATCACCACTAACTTTGTGAGTTTGAATATTCCCGCTCAGGTGATAAATAAGCCTATCAATTAGGTGGTGGGTGGGGCGGGGTGATTCTAGTAAAAATGGGTTTGTGGTATACTCTGTTACCAACAGGTTAGAAATATCAAAAATATCTACACAATTAGGTTTATAACAGAATTTGTTTCATGACGTGAGCCAGTCTACAAACAGGTTTCTGTTGTGTTGTGATTTCTGGATCTTGACTCTTTTTTTTTCATTTTTGCTCCACACCTGTGTGATCTAGATATTCATCGTTTTTTCCTTTAAGGCATTTTTGCTCCATGACAGTATCAAATGTGTGATCTAGATCTTCATCGTCGTTTTAGCTCACCTGGCCAAAGGCCATGTGAGCTTTTGCCATCACTTTGCATCCGTCGTCGTCCTCCGTCGTACGTCGTAAACTTTAATCTTCTCAGAAACCACTGGGCCAATTGCAACCAAACTTTGGTGGAATAGTATTTGTATGTCCCTCTTCCAAAATTGTGTCTGTTGATCCCGACTTCCAACCAAGATGGCCGCCAAGCTAAAAATAGAAAAATGGGGGGATGAAATTTTAATTGTTCATTGCTGCTATAGTATAAATCAAAATGAGCTCAAATTTTAATTGCAGCTACATGGCAAGGAGTAGTTTAACATATATTCCGGGTTTTTCTGTGAAATTTTTCTTTCAGCCGATTTATACCAATTATGCAAATAAGGCATATTTTGATAAAAGATCACATTTAAATCTTCTCCTCTGAAACCGCTGAACCAAGTTAAACCAAACCTGGCAGGGATGGTCCCTGGGTGGGTCCCTTTTAAAAATGTGTCCGACAACCCCACCCTCCATTCAAAATGGCTGCTGTTACTAAAAATAGACATTTCTTCAATTGTCCATTGCTGCTTTAGTATAAGTCAAAATGAGCTCAAATTTTAACTGCAGCTACATGGCAAGGAGTAGTTTAACATCTATTGTGGGTTTTTCTGTGAAATTTGTCTTTCAGCCGATTTATACCAATTATGCAAATTAGGCATATTTTGATAAAAGATCACATTTAAATCTTCTCCTGAGAAACTGCTGAACCAAATTAAACCAAACCTGGAAGGGATGGTCCCTGGGTGGGTCTCTTTCAAAATTGTGTCCGACAGCCTCGCCCTCCATTCAAGATGTCTGCTGTTACTAAAAATAGACATTTCTTCAATTATCCATTGCTGCTTTAGTATAAGTCAAAATGAGCTCAAATTTTAACTGCAGCTACAGCCGATTTTTACAGATTATAGAAATTAGGCATATTTTGATAAATGATCATATTTAAATCGTCTTCTCTGAAACCGCTGAACCAAATTAAAGCAAATTTGGCTGGGATGGTCCTTGGGTGGTTCCCTTTCAATAGTATGCCTGACAGCCCCACCCTTCATTCAAAATAGCTGCTGTTACTAAAAATAGAAATTTCTTTAGTTGTCATTTTCTGCTTTATTACAAATCAAAATGAACTCAAATTTTAATTGCAGCTACATGGCAATGAGTAGTTTAACATATTCTGGGTTTTTCTGTGAGATTTTTTCAGCCAGTTTATTCCGTTTAGGAATATTATGAGATAAAAATCACATCAAAATATCTTGCTCAGAAATTTGAGTTGAAATGATCTTTGGGTTGCCCTCTTTCAAAATTATGTGTAGCACCCCCATTTTCTGTTTCAACTTTAGATGTCAAATCGAAAACCAGGTGAGCGATTACAGGCTCCTGGGAGCCTCTAGTACTTTATGCATTTTTGCTCCATGACTATTGAATGTGTGATCTAGATCTTCACCTGTCTCCTGTGTAACTTATATTTTGATCTCTCATTTTTCTTGTTCCATGCCTGTCTCTATTGTGTTATTTAGATCTTCTTCCATGCCTGTCTCTGTTGTGTTATCTAGATCTGGTTCTAGGCCTGTCTCTATTGTGTTATTTAGATCTTCTTCCATGCCTGTCTCTATTGTGTTATTTAGATCTTGTTCTAGGTCTGTCTCTATTGTGTTATTTAGATCTTCTTCCATGTCTGTCTCTATTGTGTTATTTAGATCTTGTTCTAGGCCTGTCTCTATTGTGTTATTTAGATCTTGTTCTAGGCCTGTCTCTGTTGTGTTATTTAGATCTTCTTCCATGCCTGTCTCTATTGTATTATTTAGATCTTGTTCTAGGCCTGTCTCTATTGTGTTATTTAGATCTTGTTCTAGGTCTGTCTCTATTGTGTTATTTAGAACTTGTTCTAGGTCTGTCTCTGTTGTGTTATTTAGATCTTGTTCTAGGCCTGTCTCTATTGTGTTGTTTAGATCTTGTTCCTTGCATGTTTCTGTTGTGTTATTTAGATCTTGTTCTATGCCTGTCTCTATTGTGTTATTTAGATCTTGATCTAGGCCTGTCTCTTGTGTTATTTAGATCTTGTTCCATGCCTGTCTATTGTGTTATTTAGATCTTGTTCCATGCCTGTCTCTATTGTGTTATTTAGATCTTGTTCTAGACCTGTCTCTATTGTGTTATTTAGATCTTGTTCTAGGTCTGTTTCTATTGTGACCCCCCTCCTAGAGGGTGTGCCAGGGGTAGAATAGGCACCAGGTTTCTCCGTCCTAGAGGCACTAGTCCTCTAAAAGGGGTCAACCCCGCGGGAACCCCGGGGTATAGAAATGGGACCGAGAGCTTCTTTGGCTTGAAGAGGCATCCGTCGGTTGTGTGGGATGTATAAATTCACAACCAACCCGTCCTTCGGATGAGATGTAAATAAAACCTAGGTCCCGTGTTGAGAGATCCTCTTCGCACATTAAAGAACCCAGTGTAACAGCTCATGATGAGTGCTCCATAGGAGACCTGTGGCACTGGCTAAATTCTCCATCCCTACCCATCACCTTTTCTTGTTTCGAGCCCCGTGGCATTTAAATTTTTTTGCCCTTTGGCCTATCCGTCCCCCATTTTCAACCTACATATTGATTTATTGTAAACATGTTCTCGTCCTGAATATAGCTGACAAATTGCTCACTGGATGTTAAACATCAATCAATCAATCATGTCTATTGTGTTATTTAGAGCTTGTTCTATGCCTGTCTCTGTTGTTATTTAGATCTTGTTCTAGGCCCGTCTCTTGTGTTACTTAGATCTTGTTCTAGGCCTGTCTCTATTGTGTTATTTAGATCTTGTTCTAGGCCCGTCTCTTGTGTTACTTAGATCTTGTTCTAAGCCTATCTCTATTGTGTTATTTAGAACTTGTTCTAGGCCTGTCTCTGTTGTGTTATTTAGATCTTGTTCCATGCCTGTCTCTATTGTGTTACTTAGATCTTGTTCTAGGCCTGTCTCTGTTGTGTTATTTA
>MJUT01056713.1:0-13929 GCA_002080005.1 Gigantidas platifrons
TTATTGTTATAACATTATTTAACCCAAATTATTAATTGTGACTTTTTGTCCTATAAAATTGTGACTATGTCCTGTAACTTTCTGTCGTTTACCCAAATTAATACTATTGTCTGTATTGTACTCTACTTATTTGTGTACTGACTACTATTATTAAGGGAAGCCTTTTTTTTGTAATATATTTCTGTAGATAATATAAGGACAAATTGAGTAATAATTTCTCATTTATTTTAGGTATATTCACCAGAGAAAGCTACAGCCCAGAGCAATCTACACACATCATCCTCAAAGCTGATGTCACACCATCCTTGAGAGTGTTGTTAAAAGTTGTTTTTATTATTATTTCACTTATCCAGTGATATAAGAGTATTGTATTGTGTTTTTTTTTTATATTACTGATATGATGTAAATATATGATGTGCTGAGAAATAATCTTTCAGTGAAGAAAACTTTATCTTTATTTTGTACTTAAAATAATAGAGAATAGGTGTTTTACTTCTTACCGTTGCTCTACCTTATTAATAAAGGTATTTATAGTATCACTTAATTTCAAATACTAAAGTCCTCTCTATAGGCCATGCCTACTCATATTAATAACATAAATAAAGAACAAATCTAAAAATTGTCCCGGTCCCATACTGGCATAGTGCTCAGTCACATACCTTCTACGATCGTCAATTCTTCTAAGCGAGTTACAGTCTACGAAGAAAACACCCTATACTGAAGGTAGAATATTTTGTTATACAACTAAACAAATGAGCTACCATTATATCTACATGTATTTACAATTTTAAAAAGCATTATTTAAGCTTATGAATATGTGCATAGATTTCTACTTTAGATTTCGTCTAAGTTTTGTTCAAATTACCATCATTTCTAATTACTAAAATTAGTAAAACTATAGATAAAACTATAGATAGAGACACAGTAAAGCTAATATTTTCCAATTTTGCATCATTTGAATGGTCCTTTGTCCTGTTTAAAATTTGGGTTTTAATTTTGTCGGCCTGGCTTAGTAAAAATCGCAAATTTTGTTTTACATTACTATATTGCAATTCTTCTTGGGTTTTCTTCAGAAAAGCACATCCAAAATCCATGCAATCGATTGAGTTACAAAGAATACGGATCATAACTTAAAAATTCCAAATGATTAAAATGAAGAAAATTGGAAAGGAAAATAAAAGTTATTGGCCAGAATCGGATATAGAGATAAAAAAAATTATAGTTACCATACGAAGTCTTTCTAAGCTGGATTCAAACTTGTTGAGAGTCGGTATTGGTGAATCCCACGGACGCCACATAATGATAATTCGAAGCAAAAATTCGATTGATATCGGTATTGCTACAAAACTGTAATTGTGGAGGAGCAAGAAAATTCCTTTTTTTTTCTTTTCTTTTTTTTATAAATATTTTTTTTAATTACTCAAGTTTGTTTAGTGATAAATATTATAGTGTATTGGCATTTTAACTTTAGTACTGTTTATTCTCAAGAAAGACATTAACTTGATCAAACCTTATCACTAATGATTTTGTAACGCTGTAAACTTTTACTTTTAAGATATCATTTACCATATTGTAAACAGACATCTGGTTTCTATCATGCATTGTAATATTATTAATTATCATTACCTTCTCTTAAAAAAAATCTATTGTATTTTTATTTACATGCATTTATAGACATTGCCGAATTCTTTTCATTTTTTTGTTTTGTTTATTACCGCAGATCACAATCACATGCTGTGCGAATATCTTTCAAGATGTAACACGGTCCGGTGATTGTCGGCATATCAAAGAGAATGAATAAAAACCTCATTTCTTAATTAATTTCATTGGAATTTTTACATAAACCGTTATAGTACATTCATATTCAATCATAATATGCTAAAAATAAGTAAAGAAATTCAATACTTCATGTCCTTGGTGCACTTTTTGTGTCCTTGGTGCACCAAGGACTCCTTGGCGGTGTTTAGACGTACCGTCTGGGATATGTACAATGAAAAAAGACAACAGGATTTACACAGACATTCTGTTCTTTGTATTTGTCTGCTTTGTATATACGTTTTTGTATAATTGTATGCCATCAACCCCATGGGGTAAAATTGTGCATTTCAAATAAAATTACGAATTATACCTCTAAAGACGGCATTGTCATAATTTAGCCTTAATTTATGGTACTTAAGAATGTGCTTTGCAAAGTTTTGACCTTTTTATCTTAAGACATCAGCAATTTTACATATCTGGCATGCATCTGGGATATGTACAATGAAAAAAGACAACAGGATTTACACAGACATTCTGTTCTTTGTATTTGATCTCGATCTACTTTGATTAATAGGTTTAGATAAAATACCTTGTCTTTTGTATGAACAATTATTTATATCCCGTTATATACACGACTATATGGTTTAAAAGGAATATATTACTTGGTTCTATTTTAAGCTTGTCTTATTATTTGTTATGTTAATTTGTCAAGTACGCACATGTGTTTACCAAGAAGCTAAATGTATTGATTGGTAGATTAGTACAAATTGTAATTGAATTCAAAGCAATTGTCAATTAAATTACGGGATAGATATTCGTGAGTCAGATCTCTGGTCGGATCACAGCAAACATTATACAATTTGTCTTTATATTTTGTTAATAATATGAGGGCAAATGTGGACACAGAAATGTTTCATATTATTTAACTTAAAAAAAAAAAAAATATCATGGACACAGAGGTCCTGGATTTTTTTTAAAATAAAAAACTATTATGTTGCTGACATTAAGTTTCCGGAAATTGGGTTGTCGTATGTCCATATAATAACTTCAAATATACGTGATATCCATACTCGACATAGCGATAATTTGTTGTTGACATTTTTCTATATTCAAATAATCCTAGATTATTATTTTTGTTTAAAGTCCGGTCCTGTGTTTTTATTTCAAACTCCTCTCATTTACAAAACCACCGATATTTGTTCAATTGTTAACGCTGATTTAAGCTTTAGTCGCAACAAATTTATATTTTTCTCTTTAAACTGTCGAAACATAACATTTATTTAACTGTAAAATACCCCCCCCCTTTTTCCCTTGTTTAAATCAATGATCAACAATATTCCAGAATCAAACAAATGAATAAATATAACATAGCATCTTCCCTTTACATTGTCAAGATTCTATATTTATAAAGTGTAATGGCAACTTTAATGTAGCTGTATCTTTACTTATGGAAAAAGCCAGAAAAGCATACTTTAAAATAAAGAAAACAATTGGATTGAATAATTCTTGCAAACTTCTAGAGAAACTTTTTGATTCCCTAGTTACCCCAATCCTATTATATTGTAGTGAGGTTTGGGGAGTTTACCTTGACCCCGGAGATAGTTCTATTGTGGAAAAATTCCACATGAAATTCATTAAAGAAATTCTAGGGGTCCAATGCAAAGCATCAAATGTTGCATGCCGAGCAGAACTTGGAAGACTACCTTTATGGTCAAAAATCTCATTTTCTAGTATAAAATTTTGGGAACATCTTTTGGCATCTGAAAATACCTTAGTATCTAAAATTTTTCAAGCTACTAAGAACTTTAACCCATGGGCAAAAAAACTCTACTCCATCTTTAATAGTCTAGGATTTTCTTATATAGCGGAGAGCAATTGTTCAATTAAAGCACTCCTACCAAATATAAGACAAAGGTTGATTGATCAATGTACTCAGGAGCAATTCTCTAAAATTTATAGTGCAACCAAACTAAAATTTTACCAAAATTTTTATGATTTTAACCGCCGTAGTGCTTACGTGGATATCCTCAGAAACAAAACAGAGAGGTAAATTTTATGTAAAATAAGGTTAAGTGCACACACTCTTGCCATCGAAAGGGGGAGGCACTTAGGTTTACACACCAGTGATAGAATTTGTACTATATGTAAAACTGGTGATGTAGAAGATGAAAGTAATTTCTTGTTTAAATGTGAAAAATATTCCAATTACAGGAAAAGTTTTCAAAGTAATATTTTGAGTATACTACAAAAAAATCATTTGTCTGAGAATCAAATGTTCAAATTTTGTATGAATAGTAATTCATTAAATGTATTAAGAGCAACTTGCTCTTACATTAATAATTGTCTAACTCTTAGAAATGAGATTATTCAGTATTTATAATAGTGTCATATTATTATTGTGTCTTCTATTCATAAACATGAACTGTAACTTCACTTTGGGCCTTTGTCAATTATTGTAATTGTGTTTGTGCCAATAAAATATTTGTATTTGTATTTGTATTTGTATATTTATACACTATTGTCCAAGATAAAACAACAATCATCTGCATCAATTTTCACCGCGAAAAATGGATTAGTCTATTTAAAGTAGGGTCTTAGCCCTCTAATAAAAATAGCGTTCTATATTCGGTATAGCTTATTAGGATTAAACCATGCATAGGTTATAACATAACATGTTCAAAATATGTGCAAGAAGTGAAAAAAGTGTGTATTTTACATTAATCGATGGATTTCAGCAACTTATAACATCCTTTTTCACCCCACTGAAACACATATGGGAAATTCCGAAATTCCAGCGTTTGAGGTGCGCAAAGGGTAAATTCTTGTAAACACAGGCTTCTTACAATTAAATTTGAAAGATTTTTTGTCATTGCAACCCCGTTCACAGTTGCCCAACAGGAGTCCACAGGTCGTCCACGTGTCACAGTTTAGAATAATCCTTCAGGTAATCCTTCAGGACCTTACAGTACCCCGTGACCCACATTAGCACGACTCACCAATATTTTCTTAATAATGTTGTTTAATTAAGATTATGAAATGGCACCATTATAAACAAGGATAGAATTTCAATTTTCATGATGTCATAATTTCCTTATTTGTTATCCGATTTTCAATTTTTTTTCTGCTATATGAACCATGCGAAGCATACTTGCAGGATATCACTTCCAATCAAATGCTAAAGTTGCATTACCTGAATGGCACAGGTGCAAAAACAGGTGAAAATAGACATTTCATAATCAGCAAAAGTGCAAATATGGACATTGGGCATGTTTGAAATAGATAATAAAGATGGTTTATGATCAATAGTCAAATTAATTTTATTATTCCACCAAAATAAACAATTAAAATAGGTATTTCATTAACAGGTAAATTGATACAGGTGAGACAGGTGTTAATTAAATAAAAACCTGGAATATTGAGAATTTGAAATTGCATTTTATACAGCTTTTTTTGCTATAATGCTATAATGTAAAAAAAATACAGGTAAAAGGTATATTGTACAAGAACATACAGGTAAATATGTAAGTAATTAACAGGTAAGTCTTACAGATAAGTTTAATAAAAAAAAATGAAATCCGCTTATTTTTACCACCATAAACCAAAAAGTCAATTATGTGATGGATTTCTCAAATAAACATAACCACCATTTATAGCCTTAACAAACTTTTCACTGTAATGCCGATAAAATTGCAGGTAAAACAGGTAAATTACAGGTAATTTATTCAAAAATTTACTTTTCAATGCGAAATCTTGAACTGTTGAATTACTGAAAAGATAATGAATGTATCAATATGGAAGTCGTCCTACTGAAATGTGTTTTTTGTAAAGGAGGGACAGGATATAAATTGTGCATTAATTGCAAATTACAGGCATACAGGTAAAAATTACAGGTAAAATGTTAATAAAGATTAAAATGTCATAACAGTTGAATGAAATACATTTTTGGTGTTGAAAAAAGAAGGTACATTGTAATAAGAATGTGTATTTTAAATTTGCTTTAGATATGTTGACACCAGGGAATTTCATGTATGTAAATTACAGGTACACAGTTAAAAATACAGGTATACAGGTAAACAGAAAAGTTTAAGTCAGTTGAGGATACTTTTTTACTACACAGCAAGTGGTGTAAAGTTGAAAAAAAATGTCAGAAACTCAGACGAAATAAAAATTCAATCAGTGACAAGAAGGTCTCCTTTCTTCAGATCCATAAGAAGAGGAAATAACCAGATATCATCAGGACAGTCATCATACCGAATATTGTATTTGGTTTTGATTGCATCTGCTTTTATTGTTTTGATACTTATAACTTTGGCATCAAACCACTGTATGGTGTTATTTTCACTGCATTTTTGGGAAATTTTTAATGTGTCTGTAAAACCAACTGTTACAGCTAAAAAAGAATAAAAACAACCTGAGAAAAAGATCACACACTCAGAACAAGATGAGAAGCTATTTTGAAATATTCTCAGACATAATTAGTTTGAAACCTTTCATCAACTACCAATTTTCATACATTTGGGGGGGGAAGGTATTAGATCCTCAGTACATTTTCACTCCATTTAATAGCACCCAAACATAATGATGCCATAGGCATGGAAAGTGTGTCAGGTGTAAAAGGATTAACTATGAAAATGCCTAATAATGACCAAGATAAGATATTCTCTCAAAGTCTTGAAAAAACGTTGTATAAAAGCCAGAATTGGATACTACAACGTAACATATACAGAAAAAAAGGGAGGGTGGGATGGGCAAGGTATTTTATTTCAGCAATATCATTCATTCCTTGTAACAAACAATCCTGAAAATATCTTATTTCATCGTTTCTTCATTTAAAATATATAATATCCAGCATAAATCCACGTGAATCAGCGCCCGAAACGATGACTGTCATCGTGTCTCAATGCCGTCAATGGTGACGAATTTTGGGTGTCACCACCCCTCGAAAACCCTATTTTCCGCACGTATTTGTAACACATTCATACAAACTGTTACACTAATTGTGTCGCAGAAACATTCATCTTTTCAAATATATATTCCCAAAATACATTCGCACGCTCATTATTAGAGAAAAACATCGATTTTCGAAATATTACCTCCGTAACTTGACTTTCCGACATGCTAGAAACTTCGGGGTTTCAATAAATTAAAACAGAGAATTTCTATTTTAATCCGCATCACATCGAGGGAGTCAATCAGATCGCGGTTTTAGCGGAATTCCTTCCAAATAGAGCCACTGATCCGAACGTCAATGTAAAAATAGGTGCCAATCAATATTTTTTTGACGCACTCAAAGACAAAAGTATTCCCCCGACTTCAAACACTGATAATCGGATTATCGTAAGTCTGATTGAAATGAAAGTGGTATCACTGGAAAGCCCTTTTAAAATGCAATTCAACGATATACAACGCACATATAATTATTATTTATTTTAAGAGAAAATAAAGAAAGTTCTACACTCGTTAAGAATTTTCACCGTCTGTTGACGTTTTCGTGATAATCGAGTTACGTGACTAAACACCCTAATTTAAGCTGTACCAATCCTCAGCTAAATATTTTCTATTTTCATTCGTGCATTTCATATGCAGTTTTTATCTAGAGACATGTGATTTATTTGTCTCTGATTTATCATTGTAAAATATTCTTAAAAAATCTATAACTTTTCAAGAATGCATCGCGATAAATCAAAATCTAGCAATGACTGGTCCCCTTTTAGTTAACGGAAAGGTCACGTGGTACCTTTGGATACACATTGAAACCCGACTCGGTCGCATCCTAATAATTGACATTAAAACTTTAAAGTCAGATAATTTTACTGTTTTGGTAAAAACTTTACAAGAGAATATTTTCTTACTTGTAGGTAAGTTGTGTGAAAACATACATTTATGACTAGTAAACATGGACAAAACAAACACTTTAGTAAACAGTCAATGGGATATCACTGATTCAGTCGAGCGAAAAAATATTTTCTAACGTAAACAACCACACCCGCGAAGGAACACATTGCTAATAATTACCTTTCTTTCGAATTATAATAGCAACACCATTATTCAAATATGTCAATTTTAAAGGAGTATTTTAAATGTCATGCACATGTTTCTTGAGGAATATTTCTTGTCCTAGACTACAGGCCTAGTGATCGTTTATGGTGATTTACTGATCAATATGTATGTTGGTGTTGGATAGTAACTGCTTTTATAAAAATATAAACTTGTCATAACAACCTTAGCGAGCCCCCTAAACCAGTTTTGTCTCTTTGATAACAGACATATAAATATATGTCCTTGCTGATAGTGATAAATGAAGAGTTTTTATTTTGCAACAGTAGCCAACCCCCCCTTTTTTTTAATTATATAACCTGTTTTGATATTTAGCTGCAAAACGTAGCTCTTTTGATCTTTAATTTTGTGACCGTATAGAGCTACTGGTCCAGGACCAATTATAGCCAAACTGCACGTCGCACACGGACGCATAAGAATTTTTGGACCAATTTTGGAAGAAGACCATGTAGTAGTAGTACATTTTGTAGTTGAGAACTAGACAACAAAATTACAATGATGTCAATCTTTTAGACGCACCGCCAAGGATTATTCATTGATGGTGGCATTATTTGAGAACATATCTATATTTAGTATTTTGCATGGTGAAAGTGTATTACCTAACCCCTGTCTACATACAAAAATGTAGTTCAATTTTATTAAAATCAATCAGCATTATATGGTTATATGGTTATAGTACATATGTATACACGTATATATGTTCACACATATGATAATAGGACTTTATACCAACATTAAATTTCTCAAAATATGCAACAAATCATTGTCTATGATTTCACAAAAAAAAATATATATATATATTTTCTATCATTATACAGAAATAATACTATTGATTTCTATTGCATTTGCATTAATCTTTAGCACATTATACCCAACACTTTCCATTACCACTTTAAACCTAAATTATAATTTTACACTATTGGAAAGCTTTGGCTATGGCCGAGGCTATGTTTTTAGCTAAATTTTGAACATCAAAGTCAGGTCTATCTCGCGTAGTATCTCTCACTAATGGGGGTCTCCCTCCTCTATATGAATGGTTCATGAAACTACGATTTCCGTACTGACCATTGAAATTGTGTGTTTCACTTATGTGTTCTTGTCTACTATAAGTATGTCCAGATCTCTGCCTCTGTGGATTGGGAATCAAAGTATGTCTTAAATTACCGGCAAGGACTCGGATGCCTTCATATGATGGCCGAAAAGCATTTTGTAAGAGTTTAAAATTTACCATACCATCAGAGTAGTAAAAGTCTGCATATATATATATATGCCAGCAGTTCTACCATACCTTGATTCTACGAGTCTATTGAAATCATTGACATAGGTAGTCAGATTCTTGAACTTGTTTGGTAATACCAGAGAAATTACCACTGAATGTGACTTAACCATTAACTGGTTCATCAAACACACAAATCTATCAAAAACATCCTCTACCGGATAATTTTTAAGGTCATTTATCCCCATTTTTTAAGGTCATTTTTCTGATTCTGATTCTGCATTCAGGTGTATTTTGGGGCCATTGAATAGACCTTAACCAAACCCCCCCCCCTTCCTCTAAGTGTTAGATTAGAATTAAGGGACATCAAGAGAAGAGGCAATTGGGATACGAGGTCTGTTATATGATATTTAGTTCTTTCTCTATATATTGATTTAGGATATTTTGTTTCAGAAAACTTTCAACATAATTAATAAATTTACACAATTTTTTTTAAATTTTAGACTTTAAAAATGTATTTGATAGTTCAAGTCAAAATTATAAAAAACACAGTCACAACAACTTAGTGATTATCATATGATTGTTTAATGATTTAATAAAGCGGGGTCTTTGTAACATTTTATTGCCATGATAATATACATGTAGCTGAAAAATGTCTGAGTTGGCGTTAAACAACACTCACTCACTCACTTTGTACATTTTTAATGTTTTACTGTCGTGTTCTATTTTATATTAAAGCAATGTTTATATACCTGTTGATTTTTTTAATAATTTAGATAGAAACTAACCAATAAAATTAATAAAATTCAGTTTGTAAATAACGTATATAAATTTAAAATGTCCGATTATTGTGCACAATTCACCTGAAACAGCACATCTTCCCCTCCTCGATAGTTAGCTATTATAGATGACATTTAAGGATGTTTCCCAGCCATGCTTTCATGTTATCTAGGTGACACAGAGGCTTTAAAATGTACTTAATTCCTAATTGCAGCATTACTATAGGGCATAGGAGAGTTGGGGTACCACCATACCTGTCCACTACATCATCCAAATGATAAACCATGACATCCGCTGCATAAACCAATTATTTACAAAAATACACGTAGATTCAGATTTGCTCCTATTCAACCTGAATGCAACAAGCGACCAAAATAAAATGTTTATTTATTAAATTTTTTTGACTTTGTGATATTTTAACCGGTCATTTTGGCATTTGAAGCGGTCAAATTAGTCGCCATCAGGTTCTTTGGGAAAACACTGATATTAACTGCTTTACTGTATTTACAGAAGTCATTGTCACCTACAAGAGATTCGGCGGTAGCTCAACTTCCAAAGATGAGTGTTATAGAAGACCCTCCGGGAACTTATAAAACAACGCTCAGTATAAATGGAGGTGAAAATAAACCCACAGAAACGTTTAATCTACTACCAATGAAGGGTGAGGAGGAAGATAGTGATCCCAAGCATACAGACATGCATGTCCCTGAAGGAATGATTACGAGAGAAGAAACATACGACAAGGCTTTAGAAGCCTTGGCCAATATACCTATCCATCAGGTTAGTTTTGTTAAAGCTCAGTATTTTTTATGACTATATATGATGAAAATAATTACAGTACAGTACACCTGAGTTTTCCGACATCCTGTGACATCCGACAAAAATGTATGGTCCCAAAGTAGTTCTGTTAACATAAATAAAACTTGAGTATTCCGACATCCTGTACAATCCGACACATTTCTCTTGCCCCTTGGTGTGTCGGATTAGACAGGTTCCACTGTATAGGTACTCTCACATTCTGATTTTTGAAAATAATCGTGAGTAACCCAGTAACCGAATCTACTCAGTACCATGAATCATGGATAATCTTTTTTTATATTCAGATTTGTTCAGCACAATGACAATATGGAGAGCCTTTATTTATTTTCTGATCTGCTCATCACCACCACTCATCATAGTCATGGAGAAACTTGATTTATTTTCTGATCTGCTCATCACCACCACTCATCATAGTCATGGAGAAACTTGATTTATTTTCAGATCTGCTCAACACCATGAATTATGGGGAATCTTTATTTTCAGATCTGCTCAGCACCATGAATCATACAGAATCTTTATTTTCTGATCTGCTCATCACCATGAATCGTACAGAATCTTTATTTTCAGATCTGCTCATCACCATGAATCATACAGAATCTTTATTTTCAGATCTGCTCAACACTATGAATTGTGGATAATCTTTATTTTCAGATCTGCTCATCACCATGAATCATACAGAATCTTTATTGTCTGATCTGCTCATCACCACCACTCATCATAGTCATGGAGAAACTTGATTTATTTTCAGATCTGCTGAACACTATGAATTGTGGAGAATCTTTATTTTCAGATCTGCTCATCACCATGAATCATACAGAATCTTTATTTTCTGATCTGCTCATCACCACCACTCATCATTATCATGGAGAAACTTGATTTATTTTCAGATCTGCTCAACACCATGAATTGTGGAGAATCTTTATTTTCAGATCTGCTCATCACCATGAATCATACAGAATCTTTATTTTCTGATCTGCTCATCACCATGAATTATGGAGAATCTTTATTTTCAGATCTGCTCAGCACCATTAATCATAGAGAATCTTTATTTTCTGATCTGCTCATCACCATGAATTATGGAGAATCTTTATTTTCAGATCTGCTCAGCACCATTAATCATACAGAATCTTTATTTTCAGATCTGCTCATCACCATGAATCATACAGACTCTTTATTTTCAGATCTGCTCATCACCATGAATCATACAGAATCTTTATTTTCAGATCTGCTCAGCACCATGAATCATACAGAATCTTTATTTTCTGATCTGCTCATCACCACCACTCCTGGAGAAACATGATGTATGTTCAGATCTGCTCAGTACCATGAACAATGACGAACACTTACCGGGGTATTTATTTTCTATTTATTTTCAGATCTACTAAGCACCATGGATCACAGAGAATCTTCATTTATTTTCAGATATATATATTGTTACATGTATCTTACATTAAAATTTACTTATCATATTTTTTTGCTGTCAAAGATACAGGTTATATGTTTCTACATGGTAAGCCAAAAACAGATACATGTACATGTACATGAAGAACTCTTTATATACATATATATAATACTCATTCAAATTTGATTCCTGGAGTATGACTGTTTAACAGAGTTTCTTCTTTACATGGAGTTTGAACCCCATTCACGGTGAGGTGTACTCGATACAATATTATGTGATACAGTTTGTCAGTGGCTTGCGACAGGTCGGTGGTTTTCTCCGCGTCCTCCGGTTTCCTCCACCTATAAGACTGACTGCCACCATTAAACTGAAATATTGTTGAAAGTGGCGTTAAACACCATAAACATAACCTTGATTCCTATAGTATAACAATTTACAGCAGAGAATAGCTGACCATAAATATCTAGCATGTGGTTACACGAGTCATAGTATCAAATATCAGAAGAAGAATTAATGTGTCAGGTCTCGGAAGGGAGAGACCTGGGGTAAACAAATAACAAATTTGAAAAAGTAATTTAGAGCCATTAATATGTTTCTGTAAGATTTTGTGTCTACTAAAAATTTATAATGAATGCCAACTGGTAGGACTATACTGTCAAACATTCCCAAGGGATCACCTCTATTAAGCAGTCACCTGTATCAGAAGGTCATCTTTTTCTTGTCCTATTGGTGACCTCTTAATACAGGTTTGATTGTACATGTATATTGAAATCAGGATTTCAGTTGAATTACATGTAGTCTGTATACTTTCTTTCACATATTTTTATGACATGCATGACATGTATATTTTATGTTCTGTGCTGTAAACATATGCAGTGCTGTAAACATATGCATGGGAAATGTTGGACATCAATAAAAGGTGATTTTCCTTACTTGCTGTAAAATTTGATAGCCTCTCATTTTCATTTATATCTATATCCTTTCTTGCCAAATTTCATGATTTAAATAAACTAAGTTTTTTGCTCGCAATAGACAGGTATTCATATTATGAAAAATTAAAACATATGATTGAAATTATGAAGAATTCTATTGTGACATTGTGGCAGTCCTCATGATGAGCACTGGTCCACCAGCCCTGAGGACCAGTAAAACTTTGTTCGGACCAGTAAATTTTTCAGTTTTTATTTAGATATATAGAAATAAATTCAAAAATTTGATTCATTCCAGTAAATTCAAATTTTCTTTACGAGGACTGGTTGGGGTTAAATTTAATCATTGGTTTGTACGTGCTTCTGGTTTATTCGTGTTTTGATTAGGCAAGTTTCATTGTAGTAATTATAAATTTCAAATGATCATGTAATTTTGTCATGAATTTAGCGGATAATACTTGTATAAATCATTGTAGAGTGCCAGAATTGGTGACATAAGATCTTTAGAAGAATACATTAAAACAATAGCTCCCGATACACTGTGGAATAAAATCAACGCTAAAGATGAGAACAGAATTACGGCTCTTCATTATGCTGCACGATACAATCATTTAGATGTTGCCATGAAACTGGTAGAATGTGGTGCAAGTAAGTAGAATAAATGGTCACTATTTAATAATTCAGAGGAGTATTAGAACAGTATCTAGTGTAAGCTCATTGAAAGGGGTTAGGGTTATGGTGTTTAATGTCACTTTCAACAATATTTCAGTTATATCTTGGCAGTCAGTTTTATTGGTGGAGGAAACCGGAGAAAACCACCGGCCTGTCGCAAGTCACTGACAAACTTTATCACGTAATGTTGTATCGAGTTGTAGATCCAACTACCATGCGAAAACGACCATGACGTATTGTAGACACGTCATTCATGTGTACTGTAGACACATTACTTACATTTTATTTCTCAATAC
>MJUT01056713.1:60704-70922 GCA_002080005.1 Gigantidas platifrons
CCCCATTTTAATAGTAAATACTGAGTGATGTCATTAATATATTGTTACTACCAAAGCTCCATTTTAATAGTAAGTACCCAGTGATGTCATTAATATATTGTTACTACCAAAGCTCCACTTCAATAATACGTACCGAGTGATGTCATTAATATATTGTTACTACTAAAGCACCATTTGAATAGTAAGTACCGAGTGATGTAATTAATATATTGTTAATAGCAAACCTCCAATTTAATAGTAAATACCGAGTGATGTCATTAATATATTGTTACTACCAAAGCCCCATTTTAATAGTAAGTACTCAGTGATGTCATTGGTATATTGTTACTACAAAAGCTCCATTTCAATAGTAACTACTGAGTGATGTCATTAATATATTATTACTATGAAAGATCCATTTTAATAGTAAGTACCGAGTGATGTCATTAATATATTGTTACTACCAAAGTTCCATTTTAATAATAAGTACCGAGTGATGTCATTAATATATTGTTACTACCACAGCTCCATTTTAATATTAAGTACCGAGTGATGTCATTAATATATTGTTACTACCAAAGCTCCATTTTAATAGTAAGTACTAAGTGATGTCATTAATATATTGTTACTACCAAAGCTCCATTTCAATAGTAAGTACCGAATGATATCAGTAATATATTGTTACTACTGGAGCTCCGTTTTAATAGTAAGTGCCTAATGATGTCATTAATATATTGTTACTACCAAAGCTCCATTTTAATAGTAAGTACCGTGTGATGTAATTAATATATTGTTACTACTAAAGCTCCATTTTTATAGTAAGTACCGAGTCATGTCATTAATATATTGTTACTACCAAAGCTCCGTTTTAATAGTAAGTACCGAGTGATGTCATGAATATATTGTTACTACTAAAGCTCCATTTCAATAGTAAGTACTGAGTGATGTCATTGGTATATTGTTACTACCAAAGCTCCATTTTAATAGTAAGTACCGGGTGATGTCATTAATATATTGTTACTACCAAAGTTCCATTTTAATAGTAAGTACAGAATGGTGTCATTAATATATTGTTACTACCAAAGCTCCATTTCAATAGTAAGTACCGAATGATATCAGTAATATATTGTTACTACTGAAGCTCCATTTTAATAGTAAGTACCGAATGATGTCATTAATATATTGTTACTACCAAAGCTCCATTTTAGTAGTAAGTACAGAGTGATGTAATTAATATATTGTTACTACTAAAGCTCCATTTTAATAGTAAGCACCGAGTGATGTCATTAATATATTGTTACTACCAAAGCTCCGTTTTAATAGTAAGTACCGAGTGATGTCATTAATATATTGTTACTACTAAAGCTCCATTGCAATAGTAAGTACTGAGTGATGTCATTAATATATTGTTACTACCAAAGCTCCATTTCAATAGTAAGTACCGAGTGATGTAATTAATATATTGTTAGTACCAAAGCCCCATTTTAATAGTAAGTACTGAGTGATGTCATTAGTATATTGTTACTACCAAAGCTCCATTTTAATAGTAAGTACCGAGTGATGTAATTAATATATTGTTACTACCAAAGCCCCATTTTAATAGTAAGTACTGAGTGATGTCATTAGTATATTGTTACTACCAAAGCCCCATTTTAATAGTAAGTTCCGAGTGATGTCATTAATATATTGTTACTACCAAAGCTCCATTTCAATAGTAAGTACCGAATGATGTCATTAGTATATTGTCACTACCAAAGCTCCATTTTAATAGTAAGTTCCGAGTGATGTCATTAATATATTGTTACTACCAAAGCCCCATTTTAATAGTAAGTACTGAGTGCTGTCACTGGTATATTGTTACTACCAAAGCTCCATTTTAATAGTAAGTACCGAGTGATGTCATTAATATATTGTTACTACCAAAGCTCCATTTCAATAGTAAGTACCGAGTGATGTCGTTAATATATTGTTACTACCAAAGCTCCATTTCAATAGTAAGTACTGAGTGATGTCATTGGTATATTGTTACTACTAAAGCTCCATTTCAACAGTAAGTACCGAATGATGTCATTAATATATTGTTACTACCAAAGCTCCATTTCAATAGTAAGTATCGAATGATGTCAGTAATATATTGTTACTACCAAAGCTCCATTTCAATAGTAAGTACCGAGTGATGTCATTAATATATTGTTACTACCAAAGCTCCATTTTAATAGTAAGTACCGAGTGATGTCATTAATATATTGTTACTACCAAAGCCCAATGTTAATAGTAAGTACTGAGTGCTGTCATTGGTATATTGTTACTACCAAAGCTCCCTTTTAATAGTAAGTACCGAGTGATGTCGTTAATATGTTGTTACTACCAAAGCTCCATTTCAATAGTAAGTACTGAGTGATGTCATTGGTATATTGTTACTACTAAAGCTCCATTTCAACAGTAAGTACCGAATGATGTCATTAATATGTTGTTACTACCAAAGCTCCATTTCAATAGTAAGTACCGAATGATGTCAGTAATATATTGTTACTACCAAAGCTCCATTTCAATAGTAAGTACCGAGTGATGTCATTAATATATTGTTACTACCAAAGCTCCATTTCAATAGTAAGTACGGAGTGATGTCTTTAATATATTGTTACTACAAAATCTCCATTTCAATAGTAAGTACCGAGTGATGTCATTAATATATTGTTACTACCAAAGCTCCATTTCAATAGTAAGTACCGAGTGATGTCATTAATATATTGTTACTACTAAAGCTCCATTTTAATAGTAAGTACTGAGTGATGTCATTAGTATATTGTTACTACTAAAGCTCCATTTTAATAGTAAGTACTGAGTGATGTAATTAATGTATTGTTACTACCAAAGCCCCATTTTAATAGTAAGTACTGAATGATGTCATTAGTATATTGTTACTACCAAAGCTCCATTTTAATAGTAAGTACCGAGTGGTGTCATTAATATATTGTTACTACCAAAGCCCCATTTTAATAGTAAGTACTGAGTGATGTCATTGGTATATTGTTACTACCAAAGCTCCATTTTAATAGTCAGTACCCAGTGATGTCATTAATATATTGTTACTACCAAAGCTCCACTTCAATAGTAAGTACCGAGTGATGTCGTTAATATATTGTTACTACTAAAGCACCATTTTAATAGTAAGTACCGAGTGATGTAATCAATATATTGTTACTAGCAAACCTCCAATTTAATAGTAAGTACCGAGTGATGTCATTAATATATTGTTACTACCAATGCCCCATTTTAATAGTAAGTACTGAGTGATGTCATTGGTATATTGTTACTACAAAAGCTCCATTTCAATAGTAAGTACTGAGTGATGTCATTAATATATTAATACTACCAAAGATCCATTTTAATAGTAAGTACCGAGTGATGTCATTAATATATTGTTACTACCAAAGCTCCATTTTAATATTAAGTACTAAGTGATGTCATTAATATATTGTTACTACCAAAGCTCCATTTCAATAGTAAGTACCGAATGATGTCAGTAATATATTGATACTACCAAAGCCCCATTTCAATAGTAAGTACCGAGTGATGTCATTAATATATTGTTACTACCAAAGCTCCATGTCAATAGTAAGTACCGAATGATGTCAGTTATATATTGTTACTACCAAAGCTCCATTTCAATAGTAAGTACCGAGTGATGGCATTAGTATATTGTTACTACTAAAGCTCCATTTTAATAGTAAGTACTGAGAGATGTCATTAGTATATTGTTACTACTAAAGCTCCATTTGAATAGTAAGTACTGAGTGATGTCAGTAGTATATTGTTACTACCAAAGCTCCATTTTAATAGTAAGTACCGAATGATGTCAATAAAATATTTTTACTACTAAAGCTCCTTTTGAATAGTAAGTACTGATAGAGTGATGTCATTAGTATATTGTTACTACCAAAGCTCCATATCAATAGTAAGTACCGAGTGATGTCATTAATATATTGTTACTACCAAAGCTCCATTTTAATAGTAAGTACTGAGTGATGTCATTGGTATATTGTTACTACCAAAGCTCCATTTCAATAGTAAGTACTGAGTGATGCCATTAATATATTATTACTACCAAAGCTCCATTTTAGTTGTAAGTACTGAGTGATGTGATTAATATATTGTTACTACTTTTAAAGCTCCATGTGAATAGTAAGTACCGAATGATGTCATTAATATATTGTTACTACCAAAGCTCCATTTGAATAGTAAGTACTGAGTGATGTCATTAGTATATTATTACTACCAAATCTCCATTTGATTAGTAAGTACCGAGTGATGTCAGTAATATATTGTTACTACTTTTACAGCTCCATGTGAATAGTAAGTACCGAATGATGTCATTAATATATTGCTACTACCAAAGCTCAATTTGAATAGTAAGTACTGAGTGATGTCATTAGTATATTGTTACTACTAAAGCTCCATTTGATTAGTAAGTACCGAGTGATGTCATTAATATATTGTTACTACTAAAGCTCCATTTCAATAGTAAGTACCGAATGATGTCAGTAATACATTGTTACTACCAAAGCTCCATTTTAATAGTAAGTACCGAATGATGTCAGTAAAATATTTGTACTACTAAAGCTCCATTTGAATAGTAAGTACTGATAGAGTGATGTCATTAGTATATTGTTACTACCAAAGCTCCATTTCAATAGTAAGTACCGAGTGATGTCATTAATATATTGTTACTACCAAAGCTGCATTTTAATAGTAAGCACTGAGTGATGTCATTAGTATATTGTTACTACCAAAGCTCCATTTTAATAGTAAGTACTGAGTGATGTCATTAATATATTATTACTACCAAAGCTCCATTTTAATAGTAAGTACTGAGTGATGTCATTAATATATTGGTACTACCAAAGCTCTATTTGAATAGTAAATACTGAGTGATATCATTAGTATATTGTTACTACTAAAGGTCAATTTGATTAGTAAGTACCGAGTGATGTCAGTAATATATTGTTACTACTTTTAAAGCTCCATTTGAATAGTATGTACCGAATGATGTCATTAATATATTGTTAATACCAAAGCTCCATTTGAATAGTAAGTACTGAGTGATGTCATTAGTATATTATTATTGCTAAAGCTCCATTTCAATAGTAAGTACCGAATGATGTCAGTAATATATTGATACTACCAAAGCCCCATTTCAATAGTAAGTACCGAGTGATGTCATTAATATATTATTATTGCTAAAGCTCCATTTCAATAGTAAGTACCGAATGATGTCAGTAATATATTGATACTACCAAAGCCCCATTTCAATAGTAAGTACCGAGTGATGTCATTAATATATTGTTACTACCAAAGCTCCATTTCAATAGTAAGTACCGAATGATGTCAGTATTATATTGTTACTACCAAAGCTCCATTTCAATAGTAAGTACCGAGTGATGTCATTAATATATTGTTACTACCAAAGCTCCATTTCAATAGTAAGTACCGAATGATGTCAGTAATATATTGTTACTACCAAAGCTCCATTTCAATAGTAAGTACCGAGTGATGTAATTAATATATTGTTACTACGAAAGCTCCATTTTAATAGTAAGTACCGAGTGCTGTCATTAATATATTGTTACTACCAAAGCCCCATTTTAATAGTAACTACTGAGTGATGTCATTGGTATATTGCTACTACCAAAGCTCCATTTTAATAGTAAATACCGAGTGATGTCATTAATATATTGTTACTACCAAAGCTCCATTTCAATAGTAAGTACCCAGTGATGTCATTAATATATTGTTACTACCAAAGCTCCATTTCAATAGTAAGTACCGAGTGATGTCATTAATATATTGTTACTACCAAAGCTCCATTTAAATAAAAAGTACCGAATGATGTCATTAGTATATTGTTAACACCAAAGCTCCATTTTAATAGTAAGTACTGAGTGATGTCATTAGTATATTGTTACTACCAAAGCTCCATTTTAATAGTAAGTACCGAGTGATGTAATTCATATATTGTTACTACCAAAGCTACATTTTAATAGTAAGTACCGAGTGATGTCATTAATATATTGTTACTACCAAAGCCCCATTTTAATAGTAGGTACTGAGTGCTGTCATTGGTATATTGTTACTACCAAAGCTCCATTTTAATAGTGAGTACCGAGTGATGTCATTAATATATTGTTACTACCAAAGTTCCATTTCAATAGTAAGTACCGAGTGATGTCATCAATATATTGTTACTACCAAAGCTCCATTTGAATAGTAAGTACTGAGTGATGTCATTAATATATTGTTACTACCAAATCTCCATTTTAATAGTAAGTACCGAATGATGTCCGTAATATATTTTTACTACTAAAGCTCAATTTGAATAGTAAGTACTGATAGAGTGATGTCATTAATATATTGTTACTACCAAAGCTCCATTTTAATAGTGAGTACTGAGTGATGTCATTGGTATATTGTTACTACTAAAGCTCCATTTTAATAGTAAGTACTGAGTGATGTCATTAATATATTGTTCCTACCAAAGCTCCATTTGAATAGTAAGTACTGAGTGATATCATTAGTATATTGTTACTACTAGAGTTCCATTTGATTAGTAAGTACCGAGTGATGTCAGTAATATATTGTTACTACTTTTAAAGCTCCATTTGAATAGTAATTACCCAATGATGTCATTAATATATTGTTACTACCAAAGCTCCATTTGAATAGTAAGTACTGAATGATGTCGTTAGTATATTGTTACTACTAAAGCTCCATTTTATTAGTAAGTACTGACTGGTGTCATTAATATATTGTTACTACTAAAGCTCCATTTTAATAGTAAGTACCGAATGATTTCAGTAATATATTGTTACTACTAAAGCTCCATTTTAATAGTAAGTACCGAATGATGTCATTAATATATTGTTACTACTAAAGCCCCCATTTGAATAGTAAGTACTGAGTGATGTCATTAATATATTGTTACTACCAAAACTCCCTTTTAATAGTAAGTACCGAGTGATGTCATTAATATATTGTTTCTACCAAAGCTCCATTCCAATAGTAAGTACCGAATGATATCAGTAATGTATTGTTACTATTAAAGCTCCATTTTAATAGTAAGTACCGAATGATGTCATTAATATATTGTTACTACTAAAGCCCCCATTTGAATAGTAAGTACTGAGTGATGTCATTAGGATGTTGTTACTACCAAAGCTCCATTTTAATAGTAAGTACCGAATAATGTCATTAGTATATTGTTACTACCAAAACTCCATTTTAATAGTAAGTACTGAGTGATGTCATTGATATATTGTTACTACTAAAGCTCCATTTCAATAGTAAGTACTGAGTGATGTCATTGGTATATTGTTACTACTAAAGCTCCATTTCAATAGTAAGTACCGAGTGATGTCATTAATATATTGTTACTACCAAAGCTCCATTTCAATAGTAAGCACCGAATGATGTCAGTAATATATTGTTACTACCAAAGCTCCATTTTAATAGTAAGTACCGAATGATGTCATTAGTATATTATTACTACCAAAGCTCCATTTTAATAGTAAGTACTGTGTGATGTCATTAGTATATTGTTACTACCAAAGCTCCATTTTAATAGTAAGTACCGAGTGATGTAATTAATATATTGTTACTACCAAAGCCCCATTTTAATAGTAAGTACTGAGTGCTGTCATTGGTATATTGTTACTACCAAAGCTCCATTTTAATAGTAAGTACCGAGTGATGTCATTAATATATTGTTACTACCAAAGCTACATTTCAATAGTAAGTACCGAGTGATGTCATTAATATATTGTTACTACCAAAGCTCCATTTCAATAGTAAGTACCGAGTGATGTTATTAATATATTGTTACTACCAAAGCTCAATTTTAATAGTAAGTACCGAGTGATGTCATTAGTGTTTTTGGTGTTTTATGCCTTTTTCAACATTATTTCAGTTATTTTGTGATGTCATTAGGCATCTAATGTAGAATTAATAGATAGCTGTGAATTGCAGGATTTTCAGAATTAAATAAAAACGAAATTATCGTTTTTATTTTCACTCTCGTTTCATTTCCTGCCATTTCATCGTCAGAACTACTTTTCTGTATGTTTTACAGTTATGTCACTTTGACTGTTTCAAATCGTTTCATTGGTTTTGAAGCGATGCACATTGTAGTATATCCCTACGCTCCACATGTAGTATAGTACAGTTGAACTCATCTTATAATAAATTCGAACTGAAACATTTATTTATCTATAAAATAAATACCATAACTAATTGAAGAATTATCAAAAATATGTCACTTATGACCAAATAACATTGTAACTCACTCATGCGCTGCATACATTCGTGCATAATTACATTGTGTCATTATTCATGACATATTTTTGATAATGAATAAGGGTAATAACAAAATTACCGAACACATAGCAATCTTCCAAAGGGAAAGTCAAAACTCATAAATCAATCAAAAGACAAAATCAGTCAACAACCGGGAAACTGGGAAACCGCAATGGCCCTGACTTGGTACAGGCATTTCTAAAGAAATGGTGGATTGAATCAGATTTTACGGCGCCAACCTCTCGCTTCCATTACGGTTCAACGGTTCAAATTAGTTATAGTAAGAACACTATACAAGACTGAACCCTGAATAAACTGAACCCTTAATAAGTTGGAAACTATAATAAACTGGAACCCTGAATAAACTAGAAACCAGAATAAATAGGAACACAGACTTAACTGGAATTCTGAATAAACTGACATGCTGAATAAACTGGAACCCTGAATAAACTGGAACCCTGAATAAACTGGAATCCTGAATAAACTGGAACCCTAAATAAACTGCAACCCTAAATAAACTGGAAACCAGGATAAGCAGGAACCCTGAATAAACTGGAATCCTGAATAAACTGGAACCCTGAATAAACTGGAAACCAGAATAAACTGGAACCCTGAATAAACTGAAACCCTGAATAAACTGGAACCCTGAATAAACTGGAAACCAGAATAAACTGGAACCCTGAATAAACTGGAAACCAGAAGAAATTGGAAACCTTAATAAACTGGAAACCAGAATAAACTGGAACCCTGAATAAATTGGAACCCTGAATAAACTGGAAGCCAGAATAAACTGGAAACCTTGAATAAACTGGACACCTGAATAAACTGGAAACCAGAATAAACTGGAACCCTGAATAAACTGGAACCCTGAATAAACTGGAATCCTGAATAAACTGGAAATCTAAATAAACTGGAACCCTAAAAAAACTGGAAACCAGTATAAGCAGGAATCCTGAATAAACTGGAACCCTGAATAAACTGGAAACCAGAATAAACTGGAAACCTGAATAAACTGGAAACCTGAATAAACTGGAACCTTGAATAAACTGGAAACCAGAATAAATTGGAACCCTAAATAAGCTGGAACCCTGAATAAACTGGAAACCATGATAAGCAGGAACCCTGAATAAACTGGAATCCTGAATAAACTGGAACCCTGAATAAACTGGAACCTTGAATAAACTGGAAACCAGAATAAATTGGAACCCTAAATAAGCTGGAACCCTGAATAAACTGGAACCCTAAATCAACTGGAACCCTGAATAAACTGGCATGCTAAATAAACTGGAAATAAGAATAAAACTAATGTGGAATAAATATAGAGTAACCTTTCAACAAGCTGAATCCTGAATAAACTGAATTGAGAACTAGAATGAACTTGAAACAAGAATCTTCTCACATTTAATCTGTCAATTCTAAACAAACATGTTAGACCTAGAAGAGGTAGATTTTGATAGATTTCACTGTACATTAAAGTATGTTTCAGTTATACAGTGGTACCTGTCTAATCCGATACACCGAGGGACCAGGGAAATGTGTCGGGTTGTACAGGATGTCAGAACCTGTCTAATCCGACATGCCAAGGGACTAGGGAAATGTGTCGGATTGTACAGGATTTTGGAAAACTCAGGTTTTACTTTTTAGTTAACAGAAATTTGAGCCAATTTAGCAAGAGAAGAAAATAGGTATGTTTGATTATGTAGGATGGTTTAAATAATTGGAACTAAAATGTAGATGAAAATACATTTAATATTTAATGTATACACAATTAATATATTTAGAATAATTTCTTAATCTATCAGATAATGGTTGTAGCCATGTCCATTACAAAGATAGTAAAATCAGTTAGCTATAAAATTGTAATTATTATATTATTGGTGAACTTTACTT
>MJUT01056718.1:35637-49967 GCA_002080005.1 Gigantidas platifrons
TGCTATTGTACCATGCTCAAATTGGCTTTGGACAGTCACAACAGATCCAGTTTGACATTTTCCACACCAAAATTTTACAAAATACATCAAGGTGTCATGTTACGGCTTCAATATGATTATTATGCAATATTTTGGAAAATTTTCCCCATACACTAGATGTACATGCACAGAGGGTATTGAAATATAATTTTATGCTTATTTATGACTTTACAATTATTGAGAATGGTAGATTTAATGTGTTTTTGTAGTTAATGGGCCTATGATGTTGAAAAAGATTGCTAAAATTAAGAATTTTAACAATTTAATGTTGCGGCGTTTAGTCGATTTAAAATATGGTATATGGTGATACCATTTTTGAAAATTTTCTAATCTTACTTATCTTTCCTCATAAATTTTGGTAGTTATAGTTAGAACACATGTAAAATATACATATGAAACAATATAAGACTATAGAGAGCAGATATATTTCAGAATTATGTAGTTTAAAACCAGGTCATTTTAGTGATCCCAAGAAAATTACATTTGTCACTGGACATTTACTGTTATTTATTCAAATTGTCAATGTGGATTTTGTATTTTAGAGTATAAATTGACTGTAAATGTGCATTTGTGCATCCGACTAACAAGAAACATAACAAAAGTTGTCAAGAAACGTACATTTATTGAGTTTTGAAGAAAATTAAAGTTGCAGGTCATAAGAATTAACAGAAACCTGAAAGGCAACAATCATAATTTTACAAATTTTGGACAGTTTGAAGTAATTTTTGCTGAATATCTAGGTATTAGGTCTTATTTACAGTTAGCTCAGAGAGGATGGATTCGCCCACTCCAAAATCTGTGAAATTTCTTGGTGTAAAACTGAAATACACCGATATCCACCGAAAAAATCTTGGTGTATCTTTGGAGCATTTGGTCATAAATCAGCAGGGTTTCTCACCTGAATCGGTGGGCCGCGGTAAAATTTATGGTTTTAATCCCATTGATCTATGCCGCTTGCTTTCTCCACGGGATACAGACAGGTGTTATTAAAAATTAATAACTTAGGTAAGCATAATTGCTGTTAGTGTGACTTTATAATATTTGTCATCAGTAAAACATATTAAAATAAAAATTTATGTTGGCAGAGATCATGTACGTATATTATTTTATTATTATCTTTATTAACCAATTAAAGGGCCCATATAGGGCAAATACAAGAAATATATATAAACAAATAATACAAATAATAATACACATTCTCAAGAGGGAAAGAGGTGCTTGATTGACAGATAATACAATACAATTTAGGTACAAAACATATAATTACAAATCATTATATAGTATAAAATCAAGGCATGTGTTCATGGAGAAATTTACCAACAGAGTTAAGTATTTCATGGTCCTCACAGTTTAGAATAAAGAATAATTTTTGTTCATCACTTAATTGATGGAGATTTTGAAGTTGGACTTTTGAATTTAATTGACTAAATATATCTTTTCGTTCTTCGGTAAACTTGTCGCACTTAATTAAAAAATGTGATTCATCTTCAATAGCATTTTGGTTACAATTTTTACATAGTCTTTCGTTTCTTGGAATATTTTTATATCGACCCTGTTCTATTAGTAGTCTGTGGGAGGATACACGTAATTTGCAAATTGATCTTCTATATTGATAGTTCTTGATCAATGTTAGATATTTTTCTAATCCAAAATTTGTTTTAATATTTAGGTATGTTACAAGTTCTCCATCCTTCATCGAAATATTTGTTTGATTCCAATCTGTTAAATATTTTATTTTCATATGTTTTCTCAATATATTATTAAACGTGCCTTTTTTGTATGCAAAAGTCTTTTTCTGGATATTGAGAATATTTAATATTTTTTCAATGGAGGAGTACCATGAGGTTTTATTAGATAAATGTAGTTTTTTACTGCAGATGTAAGCGTCTTTTAACAATGGGAACTCTGTTGATAAATTCTCTAGTCTATAACAGTATTTAGTCATACTCTTTATAATATCAAAATGCAGTGGGTGTCTGCCAAGCTCTGAAAGAGTAGCATGGTTTACACTTTTCTTATTTAGACCTAGTATATATTTACAGAATTTCAAGTGAAGGGTTACGTGTAACTCTATATTTTGTTTGTTTTTGTTTTTTTCATAAATATACAATTACAGGTTGTAAAAGAATCTGCAAACTTGCATTATTTCTGATAAAAAACAAATCAAAGGTTGAAAATTGCATGATTGCAACACGACGTCCGGGTTTTGTCATCTTCGGCTGACTATAATATTTCCCTGGTTCCGCGTGTTTTCCCTTTTGCTAAAAACAGTAACATTCTCGGAATCAATATCTCGTATAGGGGTATGGACATTTGTCAATTGCCAGTACCCCACCAGGCATGGGCTTAGTCAGAACGATATATTCGAATCCGGTGCTAATAATAATTTGTGATGAAATTATTTCGCTGAAAATTGCACTACCGACTTGTCTTTTTTCAGCAGGCTAAAATATTTAATTTTTTTATTTAAAATGCCGACTGTTCCGCGGGATTTCCCTTGTAATAAAAATAGTAACATTCTCGGAATCACTATGGACATTGACCATTTGTCAGTACCCCGCAGAGTTGAGTTTTGGAGCTTCTGCAGATAATACCAACGCCCTAAATTATCAAAAAATGCCGTTACAATGTGAAAGGCGCTAGAAAACCAATGCATCAATCGTGTATGTTCAGGTTTTTGACTGATTTGAAATACTAAGACTAAGACTAAGACTATTTATTGGAAAATCAATAATACATTGACGACTTCCACATACAATGTCAAGATATTATATCGAAACAATGGAATTAAAACATACCACGAGAGGTAAAATACCTAAACATGGTTATACAGATACACATATTATAATAAAGATGACAAAGCGGACTGAATATAACTGCAAATAAATTTTGTTTCATATAAATTTGATGGATTCATTAATTTCTTGAATAATTGGGAGGTCTCATCGCTTGAGGATTCATTACAATCTTGGTTTAAATTAAGATCAGAGAATAATTTTCTTCTTAGCTGAGCATGTTTTGAGCAAAACAAAACAAAATGTTTTTCATCTTCTGTCTTGTTGCACATAGTACATAATCTTTGATTTCTCAAAAGTTTTGGTCTAAAATATCTACCTTTTTCTATCAAAAGTGGATGTGCGCTTATTCTAAGTTTAGTAAGATTATTTGTCAATGATTTTGGTAAATTGAAGTTAAGATAATTTGGAGTATCAAAGTTTTCATAACAGTTTGCAAAAGTATATAGTTTTGAATCATTATCTCGTTTTTTGAAGTCTTTTAACTGATCTTCAACTGATTTCTTGAAATATTCATTAATTTTGTTAGATACATTTTTGTCTGAAAGTGCACTTAGATTCATATTCATTTTTTTTTGTGCAGAATTTAAAATAAAAGAGTACCAAGATTTATGTCCTTCAGCATTGAGACCCCTGTCTACTTCGAAAGCTTCTCTAACTAATCTACCAGATGGAAGTTGTTCAAATCTTAAAAAATATTTAAAAGATAACATACTTATATAACTCAGTAAGGGCAATCTGCCTAACTCACATCTTGATGCAAAATTGGATGCTTTTTTATTTACACCAAGTAGATATTTACAGAATCTGTTATGGATTTTTTCAAATGGTAGGTTATCACCTTTTAATTGTTTCTGAGTAAAGTCACTGATCCAAATTTCAGATCCATAAGTAACATTGGTTTTATAAGTGAATCAAATAATTTTAATTTTAGTTTAACATTTGCTAAATCAAGGTCAAGAATTTTATTTTTTAGACCAAATACTGCTTTTAAACCTTTTGCATACATGTGATCTGCAGCATGTTTTAAATTACCATTATAGGTTAATATCACTCCTAAATATTTATATTTTTCGACAACTTCTATTTCTTGTTCATTAATTAGGAATTTATCTTGAGATGTTTTCTCTTTCCTTTATTAAATATTATAATTTTAGTCTTAGAAATATTTATTTTCAACTTCCATCTAGTACAATATGTTGAGAGTGAGTCAATACAGGATTGCAGACCTTTTTCACTTTCTGATATTAAGATCAGATCATCTGCGTATAGGAGACAATTAAGTTTTGTTGAGTCTAAACTTACAGGATCGGAATGTAACTGATCAAAAACCTCAGGGAGATCATTTGTATATATATTAAACAGCATAGGGCTCAAGCTATCTCACTGTTTTACTCCTTTATGTACCTTAGTGACGGGGGAAATGGATTTACCTTTTTTGGCAACAAATTTTGAATTTGAGTACATAAATTTTAAAATTTTGTAAAAATTTCCACCAATTTGTAGGGTTAAAAGTTTTTTAAAAAGTCCACGGTGCCAAACTGTATCAAAAGCTTTACTAAAGTCGACAAAGCAAGCAAAAATAGGCTTTTTGTGTTTGTATAAATATTTGTTAATTAAAGTTTTAAATGTAAAAATATGGTCAGTTGTTCTATATTCTGGTCTGAATCCTGCTTGGAATTTATTATAAAGATTATTTTTTGTCATGTATTTATGTAATCTACCTTGTAGCAGATGTGTGAACAATTTTCCCATACAGCTAGTTAAACTTAAGCAGCGATAATTATTACAATCGTAAATATCACCATTTGTATGTATAAAAGAAATACATGCTGTATTCCAAGAATCTGGGAATATACCTGATGACATTATTCTGTTAAAAAGGTTAACAATTGGCAATAACAGAATATCTTTACCAAAAATTAAAAATTCGTTATGTATTAAATCAATCCCTGGTTGTTTGTTTCTTTTTAGGTTTTTAATACCTTCTCTCACCTCTTTACAATTAAATGCAAAAGTATAAATCTTTATTATGAATATTTTCTTTTTCTAATTCAGTCAAATCAAATTTATCGCCATCGTATAACTCTTTAAGATATTCTGTCCATGCTGATATAGAAATAGGATTTTCTTGAATTTTTGTGTCTTGTTTTAATTTGTCAATTGTTTTCCAAAAAGCTTTTGGATCTTTCTCGTGTAATGAATCTAGTTGACTAACTACCGACTTTAAAACATTTCTTTTGGTATCTTTAATTAATTTTTTATACTCTTTTCTCAGTCTATGATAATTATAATTTATATTATGATCCTTCGGATTCTGTTGGAGCTTTTTTCCAAGATTGTTCAGCTCTCTTTTCATAAAAAGACAATTTCCATTAAACCATTTTTTGTGTATCTCTTCTTTCCATTCTTTTTGTTGATAAAAATTTTAAAATAAAAGCATTTGTTTGCAGACTGAAGAATAATATTGCTCAAATTTGTAGAAAGTGTATTTATATCAGCTGTGGGGTTGTTTACTTCCAATAAAAATTGGGTTATCATAGAAGAAGTATTACTTTCTACCAATGTATTGACAAAATCTAATTGGGATCCTGGTTCTAAATCATATTTGCCAGGCAACATTTCATAATTAAAATCTTCATTTTGGTCTACATTGTAATTCAAAACCTTACTCTTAAATCCAGTCCATATAACACTGTGATCTGAAAACTCAGTTGGTGGAAGTACATTCATAAACAAAAACTCATAAAAAATATTTTCAGAAACAATAAAATAATCAACAGTACTACTATCTCTACAACTATAATAAGTGTTGTACCCCAGTGAATCGCCATTGATCCTTCCATTTAAAATTCTTAACTTTGTTTCAATACCACATCTCGATTAAATTTTTTCCTTGTTCGTTAATTTCTTTGTCAATATTATTTCTATTGTTTAACATAATATCACTGATGTATTGGTTTGGTAACGAATTAATATTTCCTCGAATTGTATGGTCTAGTTTAATAAAATCATCTAAAGATGCAGTTCTACTATTAAAATCTCCCATTAGTATTATTTTTCCTAATTGAGAGTATCGGTTTATATGTTGTGTAAGTTGTTCAAATAAAATATCATTCTCTGGGCAAATAACCCTATTACGAGGTTTGATGTATAAGCAACATATATAAATATCATGTGAAGTGCCACACAAGTTTTTGTTCATTTTTAACCATATAAAATTTGCGTTGCTATGTACTTTTATTATAGCATTGCTTTTTGATAAGCTCCGTTTAATATACAAAATTATTCCGCCTGATCTTCTATCTTTTTTACCTTTTTTCTTACTTGCAGGTTCATGAAATCCTTTAAAACCAGGTAGGGCAATGTTTGATTCACTGTTGGTCCAACTCTCAGTTATACCAAAAATATCAAATTTATCAATATTAACATTTTCTATTTTATGACTAGAAAAACCATTTATGTTCCAGCAGCCTAGTTGCAACATAAAGTAATGACTAACAAAAATAAATTTTAAGAAAAGGAATACTGATACTGCATGACCAATTAGTAAATGTCTGTATAAAGAAAGATAACTCAGAAATGATCCAGATAATAAATTTTAAGATTCATTTAAAGTACATATTTCCAAATAGTTTGTCATACTAAAATTCAAGATTTGTATGATATGTTTTTTTTTTTTATCTAAATAATGTTTGCTCATGTCAAATACCTTGTCATAATGAAATTTAAAGATGAGTATGATCGTTTTATGTTACAATAATATCATATTGCTAATGTTCACAAAAGAATAAATCAAGACAAGGTCTTTGTACATTTGTACAAGTAATACTAACAACAATATAATACTGTAAAACGCGTTTATCGAAATGTATTCAGGTGGTTATTACATTCCTAAAAGTCTCATGATGATGTCTCTTTCTAAGGGCTTGATGTTCTAATTGTGTGCATAGTTTTTATAATAATGAGGGTATTGTTTGTAATCGTCATTCATGTGATATGAATCATAAGTGAGTGGTTCATTGAACGAGTAATATTGGTACGGTTTAAGTCCAAGTTGTTCATTTACATTGGTTTTTATCATTCTGGCTAATTCGATGGTACCGGCCTTTGAGAAGTGGATTCCATCCTCAAACAGATGTCTAGATCTGGATGTAATATGTCTGTTTTTCATAACAAGTATATTATCATGGTTCATATCTAATAGTTTCTTGTTGATTTCATCTACTTTTGAGTTGTAACGATACTTTCCAAGTCTGTGGAATAACGGAGATATATTTAGAGTGCAGTCTTTTAATTTTGTGGAAATTAGTTGAGATAGACCCACCAGTTCCTGTAGTACTTGTTTTGTTGTTTTGTTTTGAGAGAGATCGTTACTTCCTACAATCACAACAAGGTGTTTACAAGTTGTTGTAATGGATTCAAAGTATTTGTAGGCACCATGGATATTTTTTCCCCTTGACTGAGAATTTGAATTTTAACTCGCTTATGTTTGTAGAGTTTCTTTGCAGATAATGTATTAAGGTGGGAATCTCCAACAATCAAGAGATCACAGTCTTCATTGTGTTGGTTGTTTTGGTTACTATGATCTTGTTTTGTTGAATGAGTGGTTTTAAAATTGGTCTGTTTTCCTTCACTTTCTTTAACATTATTCATGGTTTCATTTTGTCTATTAACTGGTCTTCTGATTTCACTAGTTGTAATATCTGTATTACCTTCTAGTGTTGAGAGTCTATTAGATGTGGGAACTTCACTAGTTGTAATATCTGTATTACCTTCTAGTGTTGAGAATCTATTAGATGTGGGAACTGCGACATAAACATTTGCATCTTCATTCTCTCCTCTATTCACTATGTTTTCGTCTGCTGGGTGAATGTGAGTGTTTGAGATTTTATTGGTATTTTCAACATGTTCAAGTTCTTGTTGTAAGTGACTTATTTCCAAATTTTTGTCATGAACATCCATTTTCAATTTTGAGTTTTCTTGTCTCAGAATCTCCATTTCTCTTGTTTTGTATTCAAGTTCATCTTGTAGATTTTTTATAATTTTCTCTTTCTGTGTTAACGTTTCATTTATTGCATCCAAATTTAATTTTAATGTGTTGTCAGTTTGGGAATTCAGGGTTCTTTCTATAAGGTCAAGCCTTTGATTTAAATGGTTTGTGCATTCCTCAAATTTGTTGTTCTTGGAGATCAGTTCAAGTTCTAGATTTTGGTTGTTTTTAACTAAAGAGTTTATCTGTTCCTCAATTTTAGCACCTTTCACCGTAGCTTCACAGAGTTAGCTTTCCAACTTTTGTATAGTTAAAGTTAGGGCTTTGTTGTTTTGGATGGTATCTTGTAATTTTTCTTCAAGAACCTTATTCTCAGTTTTTGAATTGTTTCTGCGTGTTTTTCTTGGGTTTGGGGTAACTCTCGGGTGACATATTTGGTTGAGTTGGAAGAGGTCTACATCAATAAGCGTTTCGTTAAAGGCAGACATGCTAGAGTCACTACTGTCGGAGTTAATACTGTCTATGGATGTTACTTTATCTCGAGTGTTTGGGGATTCTGAGTTAGTGTCTGAAGTTGCGATTTGTTTCACGGTGGTTTCAGATTGTGTTTCTTGATTTGTATTTTCAACACTTTCATCGCCATCGGGTTTAGTATAACAAGTGTCTACAAAAGATTTGAGGGCTGGGAATTCGTTGCTTCCAAAGTAAGTAAAGTAGTTTCCCTGGATTGTAATTGTCCCTGTAGTAGTGTACACTTTGATAACAAACAGTTTAGTTTTCTTTGGACCTTCTTTTCAACAGATATCATTATTTCTTCATTTTTATGCTTGCATTTGTCTTTGGGGAATTCCCATCTGACCAAAAATTGGGTCATCATTCCTAAAGTTTCCCAATATCTCAGTGTTAAGGATTTGATCCACAACGGGAATTTGGCCTTATCAGTTTTGAAACTATTCATTCTAGCGCCTTCTTCATATTGCCCTATTTTTATTTCTTCAAATGGTATATTGTCTGTTTCATTGTCATTATTAAAAGGCGGTAATTCAAGTGACTCAGCATAAGCCACATGGTTAAAATGGTAATCATTCTCTTTAAATGAAACATCTGGCAACTCCATTTTTTATCACTGTTTATCTGATGGTTAAATGTCTAATTTTACGTAATTATCTAAAGTTAGGTCATCAGTTTGGCATCCTAATCAACGAAATTTTAGCAGCTGTAACTGGGGGCAGCCATTATACTAGCGAAGCAAATTCTTTTGTGTATTACACAAAAAATCGCACGAGTGCAAAAGGTAAAATTTCGCCATTTTAAAGTTGTAAGAGTGCTACTGGTTTGGATAAACACAGTCGCTTGAATTTCAATGATTTAAATAAAGAAAGAGTAAATATTCACGACACGCCCACATTCTGATAACGCTTGAAATATATGCTTTAAAAAAAATTCAGTGAGAATTACTTTTAGAAGTAATTTTATATGATTATAATATACCTAAAAATCATTTACAATATTTCTTATATGTTACGAATAAGTAAAAACACTTACCCTGCAGTGAGAAATATTAACCAATCAGATGACAGATTTCATTTGCTGCTGTGTATTTTTAACAATGGCTTCCAACATTTGAAAGGATTTATACCGGACTGTAAAACGTGAGTTACTGCTTTTCGTCTGCACTATGTGAACTGTTCTGGTGGTAGTTGAGTGGAAGGCGTACATAAGTATTTACGACAGTCAGGATTTATGCGAATATTGTCCGCAATTGTGCTCTTTACTCTTGGAGTTTTACCGTTGACTGTGTCCATAGCAAANCGTTGGTGACCTATTTTGGAGCAAAGTTTCAAGTTTGCAGGGGTGCTCTGACTTCTAGAGTGAAGCAGTTGTGAAAAATTATGTCTCATCGGAAAGATAAATCAATATGCTAGCGAATGTCAACAAAGATTGTTTGAATGTGTGATTTTTTTATATTTTTTTCAAGACTGAAACAGAACTGGTAGTGGCTTGGCTACGTTGGTCGTTACATCCCTTGTTAGTATATAGGGTATATAGGCCGCGTGACCTCTATGAAAGCGATTCAAGCCCCTGTGTTTAATTTCAAATACTTATAAACGTCCGCTCTATAGGCCATGCCTACTCATATTATTATAATATTTTACAAACCAGTCTTCATTGAAAACTGTAAGACTTATAATACATTCTTATTTTTATTTATTCAATTATTCAATATCACAGGAAACTTTGTTCAGCGTCTTCTTTATAAACTAGAGGCTCACATGAGCCTGTATCGCTCACCTGACATAACTAAGTCCTCTTAAGAATGTCTGCATGCCGAATACATCTAAGTTACTATTCAAATCCCATAGGGTTCTATGTTAAAACTATGTCTGCTCATGGCAGCCATCTTGGATGGAGGTAGTAGTCACCGGACACAATTTTAAAAGTATACTACCTAAGGACCATCCATGCCATATTTGCTTAAAATTGACTGACTGGTTTCAGAGGGAAGACTTTTAAACAATTTTCCCATAGGGTCCTATGTTAAAACTATGTCCGCTGACTGCGGCAATCTTGGATGGAGGTCGGGCTCACAGGACATAATTTTGAAAGTTGACCACCTAAGGACCATTCATGCCATGTTTGCTTTAAATTGACTTGCTGGTTTCAGAGGAGAAGACTTTTAAACATTTTTTCCATAGGTCCTATGTTAAAACTAAGTCGAGTCATGGTGGCCATCTTGAATTTCCGATCAGCAAACGATTCACAAATTTAGTACAGGATCACCCAATGATCATTCCTGTAAAGTCACAATCCAATTGGCTTAGTGGTTTCTAACAAGAAGATTTTTAAAATTTCGACCAATCAGAACACATTATGAGCCCTGGCAGCCATGTTGGATTTCCGATCACCGCCATAAACAAAAATCTTGTATATGACCATCTAATGAACATTTCTGCCAAGATTGGTTCAAATCTGTTGCGTGGTTTCAGAAAAAAAGATGAAAATGTGAAATTCCCATAAGGTCCAATGTTAAACTAAGTCGAGTCATGGCGGCCATCTTGGATATGCGATCAGCACAAAAATAACAAATTGAGTAGAGGGCCATCCAGTCATCATTTCTGTAATGTTACAATTCCATCGGCTAAGTAGTTTCTGACAAGAAGATTTTCAAAGTTTCAACCAATCAGAGCACATTATTGGCCCTGGCGGCCATGTTGGATTTCCGATCTGCACCAAAATAACAATTTAGTAGAGGACCTCCCAATGAACATTTCTGCCAAATTTGGTCCAAATCAGTTCAGTGGTTTCAAAGAAGAAGAAGAAAGTATGAAAAGTTTACAGACGCGGACGACGACGACAACAACGACGCCGACGACGACGACGGACGCAAAGTGATGACAAAAGCTCATATGACCCTTTGGGTCAGGTGAGCTAAAAATGGCGGCTGACAGCGTCCTAAGTTACAAACCTCGTTTTGCAAATTGAAGGCGGAATGATGGCTATTTTTATATTTCGTTACACATTTGAATGATGGGTAAACCTATTTTTGACCATAGTTTTTATTGACAACCAATGGGATGCGTTTGTGTCAGTTATTTTTAGCCTCGAAAATTTCCCGCCATATATTCTTAGCTACAACAACAAAAACAAATACCTTGGAAAATACCTTGTTGTATATATCGATATTATGTCTAATAAACACTTTTTTGGTTTTTTTCTGCAACTTATGTGATAGTGCTAGAGTTTTAGACATTGTTGTATATTTTGTATTATTAACTGTATTGTATTTTTGTTATAGATTTATATTAATTCAATTTAGTAATTGAATTAAGGAGCATAGAGATAAGAAGATTTAATTATGATGTATATTTTATTCTATAGTTACTTTATATATTTGTAGTCTACTAGTTTAGTCAAGTGTGACAATTCTTTATATTACTTTCTTTCTTTTCTATTGGTCAGTTTATTTTTGGCGGGAACCTTTTGTCTTTACTTCTATTGTTTGAGATATATTCACTTTGGAGAAGCTATCTAAAACAGCCATTTTACTTCAGGAAATCTTGGAATTGTAAATCTAGTTTTGAAGGTCAGTTTTCATTCTTATACTAATACAAATAATATTTAATCATCTAATTTCCCAAATTGAGTGTAAGTTGCAAGTTTTGCAAGATATGGAATAATTGTGAGATAGAATGTTGATTGTATGATTCTGATGACTGAATGGTAACATTTTAACTAATTGCAATAAATAATCAGTAATTCAGTAAAACACATTTTTAGCTTAATTTAATATCTGAAGTTTGCAATTAAAAACATAAATAATGTTAATGGTTTAAATTATAATATCAGTGATGTTAAAGTATAGTTTTGCAGTCTGAATGAGTGTGTACAAATGAATTTAAACTTTGATTTAAAGTATAATAAGTAAATACTTTAAATGTTGTATTGTAATGGGAGATAACTCAATATTTCCTTGTTAATATGATTGGGGTTATTTTTTAGAACCCAATAGTATATTTTAATATTTTTCTTCAGGAAAAATTGGTAATTGACCAGATTGTGCCCATCTGAAGTTTGCAGACCTTTGCACCTCATGTGAGGTAGGTTTAATTGTTTAATTGTATTTGTGTTTGCTTTGCTTTGCTTACTTTTTTATAATGCTTATTTGTAATGTTTGCTTGCATTCTATGTTGCAATCATGTAATGTGTTGTCTGCATTAATCTAATGCTGCTATTTGTTGATTTTAACCAATTATTATTATTGTGAAGCCACAGCTTCAATATGACTGTGATGCATTTATGAATATGCAAAATATATATAAAAATGGTATTTGTATATATATTTGAGTAAACTCAGAATGATCCGTTATCATTCTGTTGTGTATAAATAAGATTGTGTTATTTTAAATAATAGGAAATACCCTGTAAACATTTCCTATATATCATTGTAACTTATTTTTAACCTATTGTTGTTACTATGTCTAACTGAGGACATTCTTTTGTCATTTTAGGGTTAGTAATGTACAACTTTAGTTATGTGAATAATGAGGAAAAAATAAAGAATCCATACCTAAGATATATTTTAGTGTTTTTTTTTATTTGACACCAACTGAGGAGGAAACACTGCTACACTTATATATTTAACCATGATAATTCACGCTTTTTTGGAATGTATTTATTTATATTTATCTGTCATATAAGGTTTATTCCGTCATCGTCATGGTAAACAAACGTCTTTACGACATTACGATTATGGGAGACACCTGGTGGGTTATTATTATCTGCCCTTGCGTAAATGTTTTTAGCCTTATGGGAGGAGGTACGAAAGTTGACGTAGGCTTCCCGACTGTATATTTCTCGACAAAAACGAAACAATGTTCTAATAAATCTTACCAACTGATATTTGATATATTAATAAACGTTGAAGTTTAAAATGTGTAAAGAAAACGGGGATGAGACAAGAAGAATGCGGAAGAAGAGTGCTTTTCTTTCAGATTTTGTTCTCTTATAGATCTCGTTCCGAACTTGTTTTGCATGACAATAAAGAAATCCTAAGCATTAAGAAAATAATTAAGTGTCACGGGTGGTTTGCTACGTCACAGCACGGATACTTGAACATCGCCTCGTGGTAGGTTTATGCAGTTGTACAATTTAAAAAAATGAAAACTAACAAAACCAAGTAGTTCACCGAAGGGCCCACATATCAGACTTTATTATTAGCATTTAACTGTACAGAAGTGTTTGCAAAACCACCCGTAAATTTGTGCTTGTGACGGTAACTATAGCCATGTGACGGTAAAGATCATGATGTGACGGTAAAGAAGTGCACGTTATTTCTATTGTAAAACAATCTTTAAATTGATTTCCAGGATATCTGTGTCTGTTTGACTGGATTATGTTCCATTAATAACGATCTTGTTTTGTGCTATATGAGCCTCACTGCCTGAGTGGCCTACATGTGATCATCTATGGTATTTTTTTTCACTCTGGTCACTGCAAACTGACTGGGTACACTCGAATGTATCGGTATATGATAAAGCTGACAATTACAGCATGAGAGTCAGTTTCTTTCTCCTTGCACAAATATGGGGAAATATACCAACAAAAGAAACTATAGAAATATTCATTCAGAGGCCATTACGAGGTCTTCAACATGTGGAACCCACATCCATCAACGAGCTTTGAATGGCCCCAACAAAAATTAGTAATCAATCCATGGTCACAGCACAATGGCAATTCATCATAAAGTTAACTGAAAATTCTAACGAGACAAAGACACATCAATGACCAATGATAATTCCAGGATAGATGGATTTATCATAATGAATTACGCACCACTGACCAATTACATCTGGGTCTGGTATTACAGCATTTAATTCGAACTCCTATGTGCAACGAGATTATGTTATTGATATTGTACAAGTTCACCTGCTTCTGTGTCATTTTGACGCACTGTGAACCCCAGGGACGCCACATATTGTTTGAAATTTTTAGTATTTTTTCAC
>MJUT01056718.1:82980-100571 GCA_002080005.1 Gigantidas platifrons
ATGTCTATAATTAGATGAATGATACAGGCTGGCGTGGACATCTAATTTTAGCTCATGTCTATAATTAGATGAATGATGCAGACTGGCGTGGACATCTAATTTTAGCTCATGTCTATAATTAGATGAATGATGCAGGCTGGCGTGGATATCTAATTTTAGCTCATATGTCTATAATTAGATGAATGATGCAGGCTGGCATATACATCTATGTTTAGCTCATATGTCTATAATTAGCTGAAGGATGCAGGCTGGCGTGGACATGTAATTTTAGCTCATACGTCTATAATTATATGAATGATGCAGGCTGGCATGGACATCTATTATTAGCTCATACAAATGTATGTCTATAATTAGATGAATGATGCAGGCTGGCGTGGACATCTAATTTTAGCTCATGTCTATAATTATATGAATGATACAGGCTGACGTGGACATCTAATTTTAGCTCATGTCTATAATTAGATGAATGATGCAGACTGGCGTGGACATATAATTTTAGCTCATGTCTATAATTAGATGAATGATGCAGGCTGGCGTGGACATCTAATTTTAGCTCATGTCTATAATTATATGAATGATACAGGCTGGCGTGGACATCTAATTTTAGCTCATGTCTATAATTAGATGAATGATGCAGGCTGGCGTGAACATCTATTTTTAGCTCATGTCTATAATTATATGAATGATACAGGCTGGCGTGGACATCTAATTTTAGCTCATGTCTATAATTAGATGAATGATACAGGCTGGCGTGGACATCTAATTTTAGCTCATGTCTATAATTAGATGAATGATGCAGACTGGCGTGGACATCTAATTTTAGCTCATGTCTATAATTAGATGGATGATGCAGGCTGGCGTGGATATCTAATTTTAGCTCATGTCTATAATTAGATGGATGATGCAGGCTGGCGTGGACATCTAATTTTAACTCATGTATATAATTAGATGAATGATGCAGGCTGGCGTGGACATCTAATTTTAGCTGTTATTTGTGTTTGCTTGTGTATAGTGGTGTATATTGTTATTGATGTGTTGTTTTCTCTGTACTTATTATGTTGTATTTTTATTTATTGTATAAGATTATACAACCATATCTTATCATATATTTATGTTTGATTTCATTGAAAATACAGTGAAACCTGTTTAAACTGAACCCTAAATAAAACATGAAACCTGTTTAAACTGAACCCTTAATAAAACATGAAACCTGTTTAAACTGAACCCTGAATAAAACATGAAACCTGTTTAAACTGAACCCTGAATAAAACATGAAACCTGTCTAAACTGAACCCTGAATAAAACAGATTTCTGTATAAGAAGAACTTTAAATGAAGTCCTGATGTATGAATAAAATAACATGAACAAAATAGCACATAGTCAGAACAATTCCAAAAATAGCCCATTGTCAGAACAAGTCTAAAAATAGCCCACTGTCAGAACAATTCTAAAAATAGCCCATTGTCAAAACAATTCTAAGAATAGCTCATTGTCAGAACAATTCTAAAAATAGCCCATTGTCAGAACAAGTCTAAAAATAGCCCATTGTCAGAACTATTCCAAAAATAACCCATTGTCAGAACAATTCTAAAAATAGTCCATTGTCAGAACAATTCTAAAAATAGCACATTGTCAGAACAATTCCAAAATCAAATATCAATCTAATTGTAGAAGAGGCAAAATCTATACCCTTAAGGGGGTACCATACACTACAGGGAGATAACTCTTTAAAGTCAGTTGAACGTTTTGATCATATGATGTTTGTATGCAGATTTCAAGCATCTCGGTGATCAAAACCACAAAGAGAAAAACTGCTATGTGGCTAGTGAATTTATTGCTCTGAGTCTGTTGGTTGGAATTTGTTAAAATTTTGATATTTATTACAGTGGATATATTCAAACACACTGCCAAAAAAATAAGAAAATTAAATGAGCAGATCAAATTTGACCTGAAGTAAATGGTACCACCTTAACACACAAATATGTGACCACTCACTTTCCTGGCTTGGTACAGGTACTTTGTTAAAATAAGCTATTTAAACTGATCCCCTGTCAAAAGTTGTTACCAAAGAGGTTTGGTTTAGACAGGTTAGTATAAACATATTTTATTGTCCAAAAACATGACAATAGGATCAGATACAAGTTTTTTCAACTTAGAACACTCGTTTAGACAAGATTAACTGTATTAATAAATAGTTATTGATTTTATTAAAGATATTTTACTGAGTATATGAGTTTATATTAAATAGTTTTACAGTATTATCCCAGCCATTAGAATGCATCGCTGTTCCATTAGGTTTGCTAAGAAATGAATGAAGATACCAAAAGAAGAGATATTCAGAGACAGTAAATCAAAGGACAGACAATGGAACAACATTAAACCTTGGTGTTTTTATTTGTACCAGACTAAATCTACATTTCTTATGGATACTTCACTCTAGATACAACTAGAGGAACTGCTGTGACCTTAAACTTTTGTCTACCTTTCATTTGGTCATAGAAACTTGTATCAATCATAAACAAATCCAGGTGCATGAAAGTGTGACGAATCTCCCAACAGTTGCAACCATATACCAAGTCTGAGAGTCTTTCAAGAAACTGACTAACTTTAGAACTCTAATATTTTGAAATCAAATTGTCCCCAGCCACAGCTATTTTGCCTCTGGTTTCAGAAATGTATATTGGCTTGATATTTTTCCAACGGGTAATATGCCAGAGTTTTCCACCAGGATGTCTTTTTTGTTTTGTTTTTCTGGTATTTGTCAGATGCAAATAAGCTATTTTTGCCATTTAAAGAAATTTCTATTTTTCATTAGAGCAATCATCTTGGATAGAGGATGGAGCTGCCTGGCCCGTTTTTGAAAGAGGACCACCACAGAACTATTTTAGCAAGGTTTGGTGAAATTTGGCTTTGTGGTTTTGGAGGAGAAATGATTTTTGGTCAAATTCAGCCTAATTTGCATATTGTCGTCAAATATCGCAAAATCTGTAAACATATGCCATACTTCTCATTAAAATGGAACAATTATTAAATTTCAGCTCAATAGGTTGAAAAATCAATAACGCACCAAAGGTGCAAAAGCCGAGTTGCGAACATGTGGATGGACAATGTGACCTTGACCTACAAACCTCAATATCAATAGACTTCCTCCTCTCACCATCAGGCATGTGTGTACCAAGATTCATTTAGATCCAACATTTCATTCTTAAGATATTGCGCAGAAACAAAAAAAGTATCTAATTTTTGTTCTATTTTTAGAAGTTGTGACCTTGACCTTTGTCCTACAAACCTCAATATCAATAGGCTTCCTCCTCTGACCATCAGGCATGTGTGTACCAAGTTTCATTTAGATCCTACATTTCGTTCTTAAGATATTATGCGGAAGCGAAAAATCAAATTTTTGTTCTATTTTTAGAAGTTGTGACCTTGACCTTTGTCCTACAAACCTCAATATCGATAGGCTTCCTCCTTTCACCATCAGGCATGTGTGTACCAAGTTTCATTTAGATCTGACATTTCGTTCTTAAGATATCGTGCGGAAACGAAAAAAGTATAAAATATTTGATCTATTTTAGAAGTTGTGACCTTGACCTTTGTCCTACAAACCTCAATATCAATAGGCTTCCTCCTCTCACCATCAGGCATATGTGTACCAAGTTTCATTTAGACCCTACATTTTGTTCTTAAGATATCGTGCGGAAACGAAAAAAGTATCAAATTTTTGTTCTATTTTTAGAAGTTGTGACCTTGACCTTTGTCCTATGATCCTCAATATCAATAGGCTTCCTCCTCTCACCACCTGGCATGTGTGTACCAAGTTTCATTTAGATCAGACATTTCATTCTTAAGATATTGTGCGGAAACGATTGCGCCGCCCGGATGCCCAGATGCCCAGATGCCATCCATCATATTTTAAGCCGAGTTCGACTTCGTCGCAACTCGGCTAAAAATGTGGCTTTATTGGCTCTTTTTGTGTGTTTTTCCCTATGTTCTATTTATAGTAACAGCAGCCATGTTGGTTGGAGGGGGCAGTCATCAGACACATTTTTACAGGAATACCATAAGGACCATTTGGGCCAAATTTGATTCCAATGGTTTTTCATGATGCCATATGATGACAAAAGTTCACTTTATCCTTTGGGTCATGTGTCGGAGCTAAAAAAACGGAGATTACAATAAAATTTAACCAAGAAGTAGGTTTATTTTCTTTGTCTCAATTTGACATTTATTCCCAGATTTTTGTGGTACTTTCAAGGCCCCATGCTGAATACCGTCTATCAAGATGACTTGTATAACTGATTTATATGTCTCAACATCAACAAAACGCTGATCAATTCTTGTTTATGTATTTATTTAGTTAATAGAAGTTTCAGTCATGTACATTAATATATAATACTTCATCTAAAACATTTAATGTTCTGTTACAAACTAACAAACTAAACATGTAACGAAAATTTATACATGTATATGCAACAAAAATTTTATACATCTGAAAAAGTATAAATAATAAAACAATAATAATATTAATATAATTGAGTATTATGTACAACCTTGAACAACAAAAAAACAGTTAATCAAAACAGACAATGAATAATAATTCTAATTACAACGATAATATCACATCAATTTTGATTGGATGAAATGCATTGTAAAATACAAGATTTACTTGTCGTAATTTTGTGGGTACACAAACTGCAGACAACTTTTTCGGAAAACAACAAAATTGCAAGGACTTTTTTATTACTGTATCAGAATAGGAACTCCTGTGTTTTATTTGAATTTTTGCTGCTGTCAATGTAACATTTTACTGTTGCAAATTTCAGTTTTACAGACTCTGCTAACAAATTGCTAGCAATATTAAATTTGTCATAGTAAAATCAATAACTAATGTTGCGAAGTATTTAAATATAATACAATTATCCCATAAATTTCACTGCCCCAAAGCAGACAACCACTGGTTCATCAATATAATGTTAAATCTTTGGTTTTAATAAAATTTCAAATTTATCAATAACAATAATTACTACCATTTACGGTAAAATTAAAATGTAGCAGTCAATTTACACAACAAAGATAGTAATGATATTCAGGCCCATAGCCACGATATTTCAAGGGGGTTCAATAAACTCATGATGTGACATCAAAATGCAAGTAATGTTTGTCATTTCTCTAGACTACAGTGGTTCCAGTATAGACCTAGATTCCAGTCTCCTCTAATATAAAACATGAAACAGCACCTGAAAGCTTTTAGGATTCTTTGGGGGTCAACATTTAGTTACATTGTAATAGTTGTTCTTCTTGATGGAGAATACCAGTGTACCATACAAAATCAGTAAGATTTTCATAAATGTATTGCATTAAGGCACACGGTGACACCCCTTACATCTCCAAACAATATGATTCAGCCTCACATTCAAATTCTGTAATGTATGAAAGAATTATGAAGAAACACAGAAAACAAAAGCCTGATAATGTATACAGAACCCATATATCAGAGTTAAATGTTCTCAGAATTTAATTCATTGTGTATTTTGATAGAATTTCTCACTAACATGGAACATGCTATAATATGTACATGTATCTACTTATATACATAAATTACTTAAATAATACATATATCAACAAATATTCTTGGCACTTGTACATTGATCATAAAATACAGTAAACACAAACAGGAGAAAAAAGTTTTAACAAATGTTGGTTGAAAATCTTATTTTTAGCAATAAAAAAAAAATAGGGAAATTTTGATAAAAAAAAACCAAGGGTGTTAAGATCCTATTGGTGCAATAGAGATCATGAAATATTTATTTATATTCCTCTCTTTGGTATATATGTATATAAAAATTAGTTTTAAAATAAGCTGCTGATAAAAATCTGAATTTAGACCAGAGGATCACATGACACCAGAGGATCATGTGACATTAGAGGATCACATGATCTCCATTGCTTATCACATGACCTTCATGGCTTATCTCAGCACATAGCAGCAAAGTGAATATGTTTATGTAATTATTGTAGACATCAGACTGAGATATGATCATTACATTAACAGAAACAAATTTAATCAAAGGCAATCAATTAAAAGAACATTAACAATTTACAATGTCTAGAGATTATGGGTCAAAGGACGTACCCTGTTTCTTATTTTCCAATAGATTATCTAAAAAAAAAACACACATTTTTTGGTATATATTGTTAGATCAGTTGAAATAAAATTGTATAAAAAGAAGGCAAGATAGCCTGTGTTTGTCAGAATAACAACATAGCAAGCTAGCTTGCCCATTTCAAAAGTAAATTGGGTCTAAAATTAAAATTAAATTAAAAAGGTTATATTCTTAACTTAGTCATTTTATTTAATAAATACAAAATTAACTAACCATGCAAAACGTGCAAATATTAACGGTTAACTAATGACATTACTAAAAGAGGTATAAAAACAATATGAGGACAAATATTCCTGTCAATGGGGGCAGACACAAAAACAACAGTACAAACATCTAGGCAAAACAAAAGAACAAGAACTATGACGAATAAAAGCCCTTAGAACATCGTTTTCTCTTTTATTCACATTTCTTTGCCATTCATTAATTATCATAAATTTTAATATCAACTTCTATTCCAGAAGCTATGCAAGATTTATAAAAAATGTCTGGTCAAAAAAATTAAACATGATCCAAAGTCTAAAGTATCCAAATTTTAGTAAAAAATGTTCATATATATTGTTTATAAATTATTTTGAAATCTTTTGAAATATTAAACAAAAATTCCTTTGACAACTGAAATTTAAAATGTATTAAAATGAGTTATGTAATGAGTAATGGGGATAATCACAACAGAATCCGTGTGTTACCTTTGTGTCTAATTGAGAAAATATTTCATATATTTTTTTCTTCAATTTAAAAAGCATATTGATGTGGCCAAATATCTAAGCAAAATTGAAATCACAAAAATATTCAGTAAAAATATCATCAAAATATTCAAATTTACGATGAATTAATTATTCAGTTTCATTCAAGAATCATAAATTATGCTTCATATAAAGTTGACAAAAAAAATACCCAAAAAGACCAGATGGAAATTTAAAACAAAATGTCTGAACTACCAATAGAGAAATCACTTTAACTTAAGCTTTATGCTGCATTACAAATGTGTGGGCTACCAATAGAGAAATCACTTTAACTTAAGCTTTATGCTGCATTACAAATGGATCCAACAATGAGGTAGAGGAGGCAACTTTCAATTACAATTTTTGCAATAATGCTAAAAAAAACCAGCCAATCAAAATACTGTATCCAATGTATATACTGTTCTCATTGGATGATTCTGGAGTACAAGTACGAAACTCGTTCTCAAAAGTTCACCATACGGTCTGAAAACATTTTCAAGGATGATGTGAATCCAGGAGCAACAAATAAAATCTTGCCAAAATTTTATGAGGGGGAAAATCATATTTCTTTTGCAAAAAACAATGATTTAGTTTAAAGGTATAATGTCATTGCGTTTGTTAATTTTTTTTTAAAGTTTTTTTTTTTTTTTGTGCAATGGCACTGATGTTTACTCTTCAGCATGAGTTTGAACTCTCAACTCTTCCTTCAATTCTATTCAATGGTCATGTTGGTGGCCTATGTTAATTCTTGTTATTTTATAATTTCCCAAAACTTCTTTCTTGTTTCTTTTTCTAGCAGAATACATTAAATTCTCGTACGACCGCGTGCAGGTTTTCCATTGGCAGACATTTTTGAAGTACAGACAGGAATTTATGTTTGAGATGTATTTTCATGAAAATAAAAGAGAACGGATGGGCTTTTTACTTTAAAACTCCATAATTAGTGTTAATTTATGTTCTTAATGTCCAAAAATATCCCCAAAATCAATGACATTTTACCTTTAAAGCAACAGTTTAACAAAACATTAAACTAATGTGTTTCTGAAGATGGCTTTAAACAACCATAACAAAGTGATACAATGATAACTGTCATAGAACACGATAAAACACATGTAATTACAGCATGAAAATATACACTATATAATACAATAAATTACTTAGCTAATAACAGTCTATTATAAACATAAATTTACAATAACATTGAAAACATAAAAAAAAATGTCTGCTAACAATATTACAAGAGGATGCCATAGAAAACAATATTGCTGATACATAAAATATATAATAATGTCCTTCCTGTAGGAAATATTTATAGATTAAAACATGGCCTGTTTCATATTGCCCTTGTTATCAGCCCGAGACCTTGATATCGGCACTCGGGCTAAAGCCCTCATGCCGATATCAGTCGAGGGCTGATAACAAGGACAATATGTAAAAGGCCATGTATTAATCTATTTATCACATATTTTGCCAGGGCAGATAACATGTTATTGCCCTGGGGGAAAATAACACGCCGCAAATTATGCTTTTATTACACATGCAAATTTGGAGTAATTTCAATAAAATATGTGATAAAGCAATGTTAATAAAATAATAATATGTTTAACCATGACTGTAAAGCATCTTTAGCCATGATTTGTTAATTTTCCTTTGTTACAAACATATTATCGCTGTTTTCTAATAAGATGCTATATTGACGTCACATAACAAAATCCTCGATAAACATCATATCGTTGATGTCTGAAATGGACTTCTCATCTCACATCTCAAGTTTTGCCTATCGATGCGATATAACACTGAGAAATCTATTCTCGCAAAACAATTCAATGATAGTACATCTACCTTTGTGAAACCATTTCCGTTATTGCATTGGTGTGTTGAGAATAAATTGCCAGTTGTGCATTCTAAGTGCATTTTAATTATGGTAGATATATATATTATATATACAATGTCACAATATATAATATATCAAACTTGTGGCAAGTATATGGTACATGTACAATAGTTTTTTCCCCCAGAAATTCAACAAGGCATGGTATTTATGTAATCAGAGGGCATTTATGTGCCATTATATGAATTCAGAGAGCAAAATTAATGAAGATCTGAGGCCACGTTGTAGGGGCACTTTTTATTAATTTTGAGATATCATCTATGTTAAAACTATCTATGCTGATTCTAATGCTGTTATTTTACTATTATAACAAAAATAGAAGAACTTTTAAGGTGAAATAATGTTATAATATCACAAGTTGGACAAGGGCATAAACACTTCCTTTATGAGGGCAACATGGTGCTGAGCCATGCTAAAATTGCCCAGTAAAAATACTACACAGGCAGTCGACAAGAAAGGTGGACAAACTGTCTTATCAAATACACTTTGAAATCGGTAAAAATTAGTAACAATAGCTGTAAAAAAAAAAGTTGTTGCGTCACAGGTATAGACTGATGCAGTGCCGTCTTAATACATGGGCACGCTGGGCAGTTGCCCGGGGGCCCCATGAGCATCGGGCCCCCATGCTAATCTATGTATATTGTGTACCGCATGTTTTTTAATGTTTAAACACTGATTTTGTTGGAAATACAAATATATTAAATATATGTTTAACTTTAGACATTTGCATTTTTATTCCTGTGAGTGGCTGTGTAGGTATGGGCCACAGTGTACCGCTTTGCCCGAGGGCCTATAATGTTGTTAAGACGGCCCAAAACTGATGTATATCTAAGACGTCTACATAAATTGTATGTATATATACCTTGTGCCATGCTGGAACAGAGAGTTAACATTAAATATTAAAATCACCAAAGTCCACCAACATAAGAATAAAGAATTTAACAGGATGAAATATAGATAAGTTTATAGTACAAGCAACATTAATAAATTATTTTACACATTTGTCAGATCAATTTATTACAGAATAATACTTTGTTAACATTTAACATTATTTTCTTTTTTGGGATCGTTATGGTCATTGTGGCCTTTATTGGATTGACATCTACCCATGCAATCAGTACCGATTGTCACTGGAGGATAGTCGTCGTTGTCATGTTTGCATCCATATGATTGTTGGATATAAATCTACCAATATGGGGGTATGTTATGGCCATGATTGTAATATGTACCTCGTAGTTGAATTAAAATCTCCCTATGCAGGGGTCTGTTGGGGTGGTAATTGTATATGATTTTGTTTTTCAGTAATACACCTCATTGTTTCAAAAATTTCCAAACTAATTGAATAAACATGCATATTCATGCTTCTATATACCAAAATACTAAAAAAAAAAGTCTGACGTCACTACATTGGTCATTCCTGAATTATTATACAAAGTTTCAACCAATGACAATATCTCTTGGTATACTTAGATCCCAGCATGCACTACATTCAGAAATATTGAATTATTATCAACTGTCAGCTGCTACATTAGACCATATTAGGCCTCATGTTGTCATGGTGAACTACTAAAGTACATTATGCCATATGAGACCTCATGTTGTCATGGAGAGTTACTAAGGTACTTTATACCAAATCAGACCTCATGTGGTCATGATAAGTTACTAAGGTACATTATACCATATCAGACCCCATGTTGTCATGGTAGGTAACTATGGTATCAGGATGATATGGTGGTCTCTGTACATATTTATGACCTGGTACACTTATTACAGATGTAGGCTGAAAAAAAATGAAGAAGAATGATAATCAAATTTATCGATGTTTCTTAAAATTTTACCCTTAATTATTATAAACATGATAATATATGTTATCTAGTGTCAAGCGTAATATTATACAATTATTTACTTTGGAATAGCTTGCTATCTGGATTTATCAACCTGAAAAAAATGTAATATTCATCGAGATGCAGGAAAGGTGAATATACGCTTTTAAAGGTTGATGAACCAGATAGTAAACTATTCCAAAGTCAATGATTGTTTTATTTCATGAAAATGTTTATTGTTATCTACTTACAAATTCATCGTCATACCAATAAAAAATTTCTTAATTTTGGAGCGTTTGTTTATGATTCACACGAAAACATATGTTAAACACAATCTCATTGGTTATTGAACAACGAAAGAACGAATTTGATAGGGACAGCAACATTCCCGTTTTCCCCCATCTATTTTTATGATTTGCAAGGGTGATTTCACTTTCCGGACACTTGCCAGGACCTTTTTTTGGCGAGTGTGATATTGCAAGTACTCAAAACCTCTTAATCAGTTTTAAGCCAATCGTATGAAAGCTAAATTTCAGTCATGTCATGATAAAAATTATCATTGATTTCTACATGTAACGTGACTGTTGTGATCGTATGTTAGTTGGATTTACAACTACCTGTCCAATCAGTGCCTATCACCACTAAAATTGTGAGTTCGAACCCCATTCATAGCAGGTGTACTCCTTACAACACTATGTGATAAAGTTTGTCAGTAACTTGCAACAGGTTGGTGGTTTTCTCCGGGTACTTCGGTTTCCTCCACCAATAAAACTGACCGCCACGATAAAACTGAAATATTGTTGAAAGTGGCACTAAACACCATCAAACAAACAAACAAACTTTTCAGTATTGATTTGATTATACAGTCAACATTTTCTTGTTATTAATATTTAGACACTTTTGAAATTTACAACATTTGTACCAAAAAGATAAAAAACACTTACCAGAAATATGGAATGAATTTGAATTTGAATTTTTGGTGTTTAATGCCACTTTCAGCAATGTTTCAACTATATCATGGCGACCAGTTTTAGTGGTGGAGGAAGCCGGAGTACCCGGAGAGAACCTCCGGCCCTGGGCAAGCGACTGGTAAACTTTATCACTTGTGACTGCGAGTCAAGTGCACCCTTTTTCATAATTTACAAAGCTGGGAGCGAACCCACGCCGTATTGGTGATAGGCTTGTATGAGCTGTTAGATCCAATGACCTATCTCATTGAGCCATCCATGCCCCCAGAAATATGGATAGATAGGTACTTTTGATATTAACAACATTTGCACCGAAGCACAAAAATACTTAACATAGATAGTTGACAATTATATACATTTGTAAGTGGAGTAAATAATTATAGATTACCAAGGGTTCAATTTCTGTTTCTTGATTGTATGGACTATTGTTTGTGTTGTCTTCTTCATTAAAATCTTCCTGATCACTGTCCAGTAGATTCATCATAGAAGGTGCCAGTTTCTCCTTCTGTCTGTTTTGTGGTGAAGGAAAACAAATTTAAAAATTAGAAGTCTCTTGATTGCAATATTACAAAGTTTTACGGTCGCCACCATGACTTGGTTGACTGTTATGGAATATCTGTGTCACAAATGACCACGGATATTTTCCACTTGTCGTAAACACTTCCCAGGTCTTTTCCTCATTCATGACTTATCACCGGGTTTGTAACTAGATTAACACGACTGGTGTCACTAGTGGTGTAAGAACTGCTTACCCTTCCAGAGCACCAGAGTTCATCCCCGTATTTTAGTGGGGTTCGTGTTACTCGGTCTTTAGTTATATGTGTATGTTTTGTAGATCGTTGGTTTGTCTTTTGGTCATTTTTCTTTTGGCCATTGTGTTGTCTGTCCTTTGATTAATGAATTCTGATTACCCCTTAGGTATCTTCAAAATCTTCTTACAATTATCTGTTCTCTGAACAAATGAAGAGATCCATACTGACTGAAAACTATCATTACCGTAAATATTTTTGCAGTGTGCACTTTAAAAATGTTATTACCGTAAATGTTTGTGTAAGAGTGCACTTAAAATGTTATTACCATAAATGTTTGTGTACAATGTGCAATTATGTATAACAAACACCCATTTCTTTTGATTTATTTACTACTGACAACAACAGGTGTTCTCTCTTTCAAGCGATCTGAAATGCTACATAACAAATTAAGATATTTTCCAATAACAGATTGACAACAAAGAATTGTTTCTTTAGTTCTGTAAAACTGCTGAGAAATTTCATCTCCAAGGCCAATCAAATAGAGATAATGTTAGCTGGTGAGCTTATAAAAGGATACATTTGTTTGAGTGTCATTTTCTTTGATTTTCTTCTTGAAAAGAACTTTCTTGCAAGAGCCATGAACTGCTTTCTTGATGCTAAAACATGAAAAATATATAACAATTATGCACGATATTTTAAAATGTTAAATGTACATGTACACATAATCTTTATGAATTATGCTAGATATGAAAAGGGGTGTAAGTTGGAATTCCATCAACTGGTTTAAACACACCACTATTTGTGTGACTGTTCCAAGCTAAGAACTTGATTTACATCTACTTCTGTCTTTTCTGTTTGAGGTTTTTCAGAGGAGAGGTTCGTGGACTGTTTGAGGTTTTTCAGAGGAGAGGTTCGTGGACTGTTTGAGGTTTTTCAGAGGAGAGGTTTGTAGACTGTTTGAGGTTTTTCAGAGGAGAGGTTCGTGGACTGTTTGAGGTTTTTCAGAGGAGAGGTTCGTGGACTGTTTGAGGTTTTTCAGAGGAGAGGTTCGTGGATAGCTATATCGTTGACCATAACTGTTTAACCTTTTATTTTCAATTAAATACTGATCTATTTAATATCGTATATTTTAAATAAAGAATAAACTTTACCCAAGAAACTAATTACCCTGGTGTTTACATGTTTCTGAAATTACTGAAATAATTCCTCCATCTTGTCACAGAAGACCACCAATATCTTCTGTTTCTTGAAATCACAATCCCATCCTCTTTTCTTCTTTCATGATTTATTACTGGATCTTAACCAGGGTAATATGATAGTGCCACTTGTGAAGCAGGTTATTTGTCTTGTTAATAGTGTTTGAACACCACTTTCAACAATATTTCAGTTGGAGGAAACCGGAGTACTCTGAGAAAACCTACGACGTGTCGCAAGCAACTGACAAATTTTATCACATAATATTGTATCAAGCACACACTAGTGAAGCAGGAAGTGTTTGCCGTTCCGGAGCACCTGAGTCCACCCTCTGTTTTTAGTGGGGTTCGTGTTGCTCACGTGTCTTCTGTGTAGTGTTTTGTCGACCATTGTTACTCATTTTACTTTGTCCACTGTATTACCTGTCTTTCATTAATTTAAGACTTCTGATCACCACTTTGGTATCTTACCACCATGATATAAATGAAATATTGTTGAAAGTAGCATTAAACACCATAACCCTAAGCCTTTGGTATCTTACCACCATGATATATAGTGTTAAACACCATAACCCTAAGCCTTTGGTATCTTCAAATTATTCTTGTCATATGTACTTGACAGTTTACATTTTGTAAGCATTCCACATTTGTGTATTGAACTGATACAGTATTAAGAAGGTAGCAGTAGAATCTAATTATATGGGTTAGGGTTATGGTGTTTAATTTCAGTTATATCGTGGGGGTCAGTTTTATTAGTGAAAGAAACCGGATTACGAGGAGAAAACCCTGACCTGCCATAAGTCACTGACAAACTACCACACAATCACGACAGCACCTAATTATTTGGTTTAACTATGTTATATCTTAAGTGTGTGAATACCTCCGCCCATATCTTTAAGTTGATGACGTAGTTCAGCATCGTCATCTCTCACAACTGGTTGACTAAAGGGGAACGCATTTAGTTCCTGCTGTCTGTCGTCTCCATATCCCTCAATTGACACTGAAAACAAACAAGTACAAACAACATAATTAAACTTGTATTCAACGGTCACCCTTGGGACAAAGGAAAAGTGACCAGATAAGATAAATGACTTCTTATTCAAGATCTGCGGTCTGCAATGATTCGCATATTACTATCACCGGAAGGCATTTTATTGGAAATGGTGGTTGCTTTGTAATGCTGCGATGTTTTTGTAACGATTTACAGTTAACTAGTTAATTATTCAATAATTTGATAGCCTTATTGTTACAGACATAAGATGTATACTTAATTAGTACAACTGTTTGTATTAGTTGTGTAAACTGCATCACTACACATAGTCGACATGATACAAACAGTTGTACCATCAGATGCATATAATATGTTTATCTTACATTTTCATATGCAGCGGCACAACATTCATACAAAACTTTTCACTCATCAGTAGTTATCACTGTCTGAATACACGACTGTGATTGCTCTACATCTCTTGCACATGAAATATTTGACATCAATTGTAATTCTACATGGTAAAATATGAAAAGAATGTATTAAACAGAAGGCCCAGGTGGCTCAATGAGCTAGGTAGTTGGATTACCTAACAACTCATACAAGCCTATCACCAATACGGCGTGGGTTCGCACACGGCTTTGTAAATAACAAAAAGGGTGCACTCGACTCGCAGCCACAAGTGATAAAGTTTACCACTTGCTTGCCCATGGTCGGTGGTTCTCTTCAGGTACTCCGGCTTCTTCCACCACTAAAACTGGTCGCCATGATATAGCTAAAATATTGCTGAAAGTGGTGCTAAACACCAAAAAATCAATCAATCAATCAATGTATTAAACGTTAGTTTGAAGTACAAAATGTATTCCCCAATGGGATTTTCTATTTACCAATAAAGATGTCATGGGGGTTTACAGCATTCTAAGCTGATGATGTCATGATAGTAGAACTGACTAAAGTACATCTGTATCACAAACACCCAAAATACAAGGTTTTAACCCTGTATTTTTATACAATAGATATGTAATGTTAGGTTTATGGTGTTTAACACCACTTTCAACAATATTTCAGCTATATCGTGGCAGTCAGTTTTATTGGTGGAGGAAACCGGAGTACCTGGAGAAAACCACCGACCTGTCGCAAGTCACTGACAAACTTTATCACATAATGTTGTATCAAGTACACATAGCCATGAACAGGGTTCGAACTCACAACTTTAGTGGTGATAGGCACTGCTTGCACGGGAAGTTGTAAATCAAACTACCATACGATCACAATCATGACGGTTCCTTAAAAAGTTTCATAATAGTGTAATATCAATAGTGTACCTTTATCGTCATCATTAAATGACAACTGTACATCAGATGTGTGTGTTTCTGGTACCTCAGATAACCAGTCCTGTTTATTTTCTTGTTTAGGGATAGGTAATAGTCTAGGAACGTCAGGTAATTCTGCCGATTCTTGTGATCTTCTTGTTACTTCATGTTTATCATGTTTCTTTATTCGATCTAAAAAAAAAGAAATCATTATTTTTTATCAATCTTTTTTTTCCAATAATAAAATGAACAAGATGTTGCACGCTACGTCGTGCTAAGAATACCCCCACTCGTTCATTTGTAAGTCGCACGGTAAACAGGAAGTAGATGTGCAGTAAACCTGAAAAGGGGAGACACGGTACAAGTCACCATGCCAAAGCCATATATCAAATATAAAATCATTTCTTCCAGTAGAAGCTGAGATATCTGTTACGAAAGTGTGAATGGATGGACGGACGGACGGACAAGGTGATTGCAATATAGCCCCCTCTCTACATGTGGGGGTATAAAAATAAAAAATACCACACTATTGGTACAGTTCTAAAATCCAATAGAAAAATCGCAGAAAGAAGCAAAATCGATACCCCTAACACACAAATAAATTACTGCTCACTTTTCCGGCTTGGTACAGGCACTTCAATAAAAAGTGGTGGGTGTTAAACTAGTTTTAATGGCATAAACCTCCCCTCTTAGTGCTAGTTACCTCCCCTCTTCGTGAAATGATGCAGTCATGCAAGTGTTTTCCACATGTGAGTAAAATGGCTACCCTCACATATGTTAATGAAGGATAAGGGTAGCAGACGTACAAATACTAAATATGTTCTTAATTCACATCTGTTATACAGTAAAACTTCATTGTCATCAAATCAAAGAGAGATAACTAGTTTAGCTTAAATTAGTCAACTCAGCAAAAAGAACAGAAATACTATATAAAACAAACTTTAAATCAAGTCTCAATGTTGGAAATCTTTGTTCATTTAACCTGGATAAACCGAACACCTGTCGATTCCGAAAACAAAAGTTGGTTCGTCAGAGGTTCAGTTTAGACAGATTTCACTATAGTATCAGAAGTCAATATTCTTACTGTTAATTATCTCAGAAAATTGACTTATCAGAGTTCTAGATAACAAGGTTTGACTGTATGACTGTACATTATAAACTGTCTATATCATTTTCCTCTTTTTCTAACTCAGTAAGAACTATACATCTGAGCAGTGGGAATCAATCATGATATGAATTATTGTCGTGAGGACAGAAACGATTTGCATGTGATAATTTCACAAAATAAATTAAATAATGCTTAATTTATATCTTACAAACAATTGGAGGTTTATGTTTTTAATCTATTCCCCGTTAAAATATTTAGGTCGCAGAGAATAACCCAGACACTACACATTTAAATGATTATATTAAGATATTTTACATCGGATCAATGACATGATAAATTTACCACCATATTCGAGACATTCAAAACTGACTTTATTGTTTCATCAGTAACGTCATAAGGCCAATATGTGTTTCCGATCGACCGACCCTAAAATTTTACCGCCGACCCTAACATTTTTTATGCCAAAAAAAACCCCCCCAAAAAAAAATAGATCGGCAAAATCCGGAAATTTGTCTCCGTTTCCGTGTTTGTTTCCGACTTCAACAATAGACGCTTGAATAAAGAATGGAGAATACACACAAGTGATAACAATAACATTGTACTGCATGTCAAATAATTAATAAGCTGTAGTAAGAAAGAAAGAAAGAAAGAAAGAAAGAAAGAAAGAAA
>MJUT01056718.1:109846-129515 GCA_002080005.1 Gigantidas platifrons
TCTCTCACAGGTGTAAATAGGGACAACTCCTATACAGTGCCCAAATAATCTCTCACAGGTGTAAGTAGGGACAACTCCTATACAGTACCCAAATAATCTCTCACAGGTGTAAATAGGGACAACTCCTATACAGTGCCCAAATACTCTCTCACAGGTGTAAATAGGGACAACTCCTATACAGTGCCCAAATACTCTCTCACAGGTGTAAATAGGTACAACTCCTATACAGTGCCCAAATACTCTCTCACAGGTGTAAATAGGTACAACCCCGATACAGTGCCCAAATACTCTCTCACATGTGTAAATAGGGACAACTCCTATACAGTGCCCAAATACTCTCTCACATGTGTAAATAGGAAAAACTCCTATACAGTGCCCAAATACTCTCATTTTCGAGCTGTTATGACCAAGGTTGACACATTTTATCTCCAAATATTGTGTTCAAGAAAGAGGAAATCTCCTGATCAGAAGTAAACTTTCATCTCTGATACCAGTAATACCAACTTACAGGTGATAAAAGTTCTGGAGGAATCTCAAACGGTGATTCCCTGCCTTCTGAGTCAATACTCATCGTGAGTAACTGATCTATTGTAGAATCCACAGCACCATCATTAGCTCTTAATACAGCTTCAATTATCTCACAATCCATTGTAGGAAACATTGTCTTAAAGTCGGCCATTGCCTGGTCAAAGTCCAACTGTTTTGTTGGTCTAGATTTTGATTTGCTCTTTTCTGATTGGCCATGACTGTGTTGTCGACGGTGATGATGATGATGATGATGATGAGAGTGTTGGCCGTCAGTAGTTGTTGTTGTTAAGGCTGTTGTATCACTGATATTGTTTGGCAAAAATTCATTTTCTGGTGATGGAGGAGGATTTCTACTACGACGACTATTTGGTTTATGCTGTTGAGCATCTGCAGTAGCCATTTCTGGTATATCTATTACCTCTCTAGGGATCAAATCATATTTCTTCTCTTACTTTGTCTATATAAAAAAAAAACGATTTTTTTTTTAAATATGGCCATTACATGTAGGTACTCATGTAAATACTTAAAATAATACAACACAAATTTTGTGTGTACGAGAGTGATGGTGCTAAATCATGTGTGCTATAGTATAATAGCACTTACTGTCTCATTTTAAGTCACTTAGTGTATTCATATTTCTCCCATTATGACGTCATTTTAACCCCGCTGAACCAGTGGTGGAAAAATCTGTAATCCTCTAGAGGATTAAAATGTCTCGTGCCTTTCCCCACATTTGACTCGTTTGACGGCTTTTGAAATAAAGTTCGTGTTAAATAATGGGAGAAACAAATTCTCCTTCAGTTGCCCATGTGGGTTACGATATTTCTCCACTCTTGAGAGTTAAATTAAAAATTTTAACCACTCGCCTTACGGCTCGTGGTTAAAATTTTTTTAATTTAACTCTCTTGAGTGGAGAAATATTGTAACCCACGGGCAACTGAAGGAGAATCTATATATATCTGCCAGAGCAATGACGCGATTTGAGTCGGCCAGAAAATTGTTCTTACACTTATCTGTGTGTGTCTGCAATGTATTAAAGACAAAAAATGATTCTGTTTCTGCTGACCCTATAGCTACGGACCATAATTCTTAATGCCTACCCAAATATTTTTATTGCCATTTTGGACAAGAACAGATCCTCGTCCTGTATAACCTAGGTAAAAATTAGAAAAAAATAAGAAGTTTTACCTACCCATCTCATTTTTTTCAAGACTGTTTAGAGGAAACACAGTTTTTTTTTTAACAATTGTATTCACACTTCTTGCATGCCAAAATTATTGTAAATCTTGATTGGAAGGTTAGAGCTACAAATGTATCTTACATACAGGTAATTGTTAATGGTAACCAACCACACAAAGACCATTCTAGAAATTTGGTCTAATTTATCTGATTTTTTTTTATCAAAATAAAGTTAATTTGCATAATGGTTAAACAAAATACTGCAAATTTTTTCAGAAATGCTAAAATGAGTTTAACAACTCATTGCTACACAGTTCATAATTAATTTCATCAATTAAAATGTAAAAGTTAAGACCATTTTAAGATTCTTAAATTATAAGTACAATGTACATGTAGATGGTGCTATCTTAGATGGAGATGGGACTCTTGACAGTTGTCAGAAATTATTTTAAAAATGTACCATGTACATGTATGAACCATCAAAGTCAAGTCTGGTTTTAAAAGTAACAGAGTTAGTGGTTTCCAACCATTCTTGAAAATTTCATGACACAAAAACTTAAAAGATGCCACAATTTCCTATGACCTTATTACTAAAAGAGAATACATTGTTTACATATAGAATAATATGAAACTGCAAGTAAAACAATTACCTTGTATCTATAGTGTGTGTAATTTAATAATGAACCAGGAATTAGTTCAAGGAAATTCATAAACCACAAGAGTAGAAAGTCGGGAAATAATAACAATGACACAACATCAATTGAACTTTTGATCATCATCGATATCTACTTCACGTTTTAATCAAGGAAAAATTTTATTCAGAAGGTTTACAATACATGGAAATGAACAAGATGTCAGATTTCTAAAATGATAATTACATACATATACAGTCCAACTTGTATTAAGAGGTCACCTAGAGGACAAAGAAAAAGTGGCCTTATAAGACAGGTGACCTCTTAAAAGACGTTCAATTCATATGAAATATTCTATGACATGACAAGAAAAAGGTGAACTTTTAATACAGGCGACTGCTTAATAGAGGTGACCGCAAGGGCAGGTTTGACTGTAATTGTGAAAAAAATATAGAAATGTGTCATAATATTTATGAAATAAGCTACTTAAGACAGGAAGGAAAGCACTCAAGAGATACTGCATGTACTTATCATCCTCTTTTTTTTCAGTCATACCGGTACATATTTTTTTTTCATTGAGAACTTCTGACAACAAGGAATATGAATGTAAATGAACATATGAATGACACATTGTATGTCTACTAGAATGAATTGACCAATTAAGGTCATCTTTTTTCACGACTGATTTTTTGTTCAAAATAAATTGAAAAACAATTAAGATAAAAGGCCATTGGCCACTGGTCCCCCGACGCCAAGGTTATATGGTAAGATTAAATTTTGAAACTACTGTAAACTAGAGGTTCAGGTGAGCCTGTATCACTCACCTGACTTAAATAATTCTGAAAGGAGACCACCCAAGGGCCATTTTGAAGTAAAAAGAGGGGAGCAACTCTGGTTAGATTTGTCGATAAATCATCATTATCGAACTTGACCTAGATATTCATGAGATACACTTACATACCAAACCTAGTTTCAATCTGACTTTTTGTTCACGAATTATAATTTGGAAACCAAAAAATTAACACTTTTGAAGTATAAAAAGGGATATAACTCTGGTAAGATTTGTCGAAAAATGATCGCTATCGCACTTGACCTAAATATTCATGAGATACACTTACATACCAAACCTAGTTTCAATCTGACTATTTGTTCCCAAGTTATCATCTGGAAACCAAATATTTAGCAATTTTGAGGTATAAAAAGTAGCACAACTCTAGTAAATATTGTAAAAAAAATTGTCATTATCGAACTTGACCTAGATATTCATAAGATACACTTACATGCCTCACCTAGCTTCAATCTGAATTTTCATTCACAAGTTATCATCTGGAAACCAAACACACGGACGGACGACACCCATTTCTATAGTCCCCTTCGATGAAGCGTCGGTGGACAAAAATAATGCCATTCACATAATTTTCAACAGGTACAAAACTTAGATTACATGTACATGTATACATATATGTATAATATAACAGAGATTAATATTTACATATATGTAGTTATGTACACAGATATATATAGCTCAATGTGCCTGTTATCATTTTTCTCATTACACAACTAAAATCAAAGATACTTGCATCTTCCCTAGAAGAGGCCTGGATTCAACATTCATTAGTGTCTGGAACTCACCATATATTTTATCTACTTTATTAGTGTGTTTTTAAAACTAATACATTTTCATGTGTGTGTATTTGAAGAAGAAATTAATTTAAATTTTTTTTTTTTTTATTTAGTTCGTTCTTTTTTGTATGGATATTGACATTTGTCCTCTATTAGAGAGTGATAGGATCATTCCATTATATACGTCCTTTAATTTAAATCAATGAGATGAATGACATAGAAAAGTCCGGGAAATATGATTGCTGAAATTACCAAAGGGGGGGGGGGGAATAATCATTGTTTACTTGTCGTCTTCCGTCTCAGGATTTTAGCTCGCCCAATGAAAAAGTCTAAGAACTTGCATGACGTTATTCAATCAATGAGATGAATGAATTAGAAAAGTCCAGGAAATATGATTGCTGAAATTACCACAGAGGGGAATAGTCCTACAATTACCGGCACCACCGGGGGAATAGTCATCAGGGTTTCCGCTGGCGTGCGCCATTTGCGCATTTGGCGAAAAATCTATGATTTTGGCGATAAAATATTTACTTTGGCTCAAAAATGTGGTGCAAAAGATTTTGAATGTTCATCGTCTGTTGTGGCGGTCATTTTCTAGTTCGTTACTTCGGAACGCCCATAACGCTATTCGGAAAACTTCGAATGTTACCCATGAACTGATCAAGTGACAGAAAATCGATAATCAGCTGTTCGTAATGTTTATCTGTTGATAGGATAATTAACTTGTCAAATACATAAAAGGTAAGTCAAACAAAGGTGTTAATTAATGGTCTCGGGTGAATGACTTCTCTCTGTCAGTTCGTGAATTGTTTTCATATAATTTTAAGAAACTTGTCATTTATTTTAGCACTATCGTTTTAAACGCATCGAAATATTTAACTCCATTTTACGTTTTTAAAATGCGCCGGAAAAGAAAATTAGTTTTTGAAAGTAATACTCTGGGGAAAGTAATGAAACTGTCCGAATTATGGGGCCATGGCAAGCAGGCAGTGCAAACTGAAAATGCACTGCAGGAAGAATCATGGCCTGCCGACGATGTTCCAGAGATTGCAGACAAGCTTAAATCTGCATCTGTGACTAAAAAAGTGACAAGGAATTTCCGAGAACAATGGAAGCAGGGGAGACCGTGGCTTTAATTTTATAGAAGCTTTTAGGAGGTAGTTATCACGAAAGCAGAGGAGAATTTGTACATGTACCCTTATATTGTTTTAACATGTATGCAGTAAGAAAATAAATAAATGATTAATATTTATGTGCGTTTTAGTGCCAAATTTTTTTTGAAGTATTTATGGCTCAAAATATTTTAAAGTGGCTCAAAAATTTAGTTTTTGGCTCAAGTTTTGGCTCCAAAAAAATTCAACCCAGAGGAAACCCTGGTCATGCAGTTTATTTTTAGGATGAAATAGCAAAACTACTGTCATGTTTTTATGAAGGAAAAAAGATACTGAAGTATAATAATTTAATTATACCCCCTGCAACGAAGTTGTAGGGGGAGTATACTGGTTTAACCATGTCAGTCCGTCTGTAGACAAATCCTATGTCGTACGATAACTTGGGTTGTGTTTCTTGGAATCTTTTGAAATTGTATCAGCTGTTTACTGGTGAAGAGAGGAGGATCCCTTTCTTTTCTGACGATTTCAGGCCTCTACATTAACATTTTTTTTAACTTGTCCCTTCGGACAACTAACTAAAAAAAGTACTTGTCCGACTCAATCTTTTAGTTGTCCGAAAACATTAATAAAAATTACAAAAACTAGAGAATAATTATCAGCAATTTGTGTAAAATGTTTTGGTTATTGTCTATTAAAGCCATTATTAATACTAACACTAAGAGACATTATGATTATGACATCTTTAATCAACAAAATAACATACACTTAGACACAAGTCATAAAGTCATTGGTATCAAATGATGTCATCATGGTACGAGTGTCTAATCGTCAATTTCTAAGTTTGGTTCTTGAATAGCAACCCCATCTAAGCGGTAATCGTATAAATATGGATTGAATTTAGGATGCTTTGCAGGGATGAAGACTAAAATTATGAAGCTAGTAGCCAGCTGGGCCCCTGAAATTTAAAATCCAGGGGCCTAGGTGTATATATAAAAAATACTAGAAAGTTACCCTGCCCAAATTTAGTAAATAGTCCAAAAGGTGTCTTAACTGATTTGTTCTGTTTTTTTTTTTTTTTATCTAATTCAATGTCACATTTTTATTTCCGTCTACCTTGACTACTTGAGTCTTGCATACCAGTGATTTTTTAAGTCAGGAGAACGTCTTATCGCAGAATCGTCATATTGGATATGCATTAACACATGTCTGGATGTAAATAAACAGTTCGTTAATTGTAATATTAACCCGGTGTTGAGTATAAAATACCAATGCAGATGGATAAATATCCGGAAGCGTCCCATGCATTTTTCAACGAATTTTGAATTGCCAATCTTCGCATATATGAACATATTTGATATGGAACTATGATTTTATGTCACTGAAATGAGAAAAAAATAATCAAAAGTTCGTTTTGTTGAAAGTAGCTTCGGACAAAAAGTTCGGTCAACATTTCCTATAGCACAATACCGCATTGCGTCCCCTTTCTAAAATGGCGCCAAAATGTTGTTTCGGAATGTCTCTTGGTTCACCGTAATAATTAGCGATATTTTAAAACACATTAAAATAATTATTTACGAAGTTTATGCTTGTAAAAATGATAAAGCAACACATTTTTATCATAGAAAACAACCTTCAAAAGGTAAGACATTCATTTTTTCACTTGTCCCGTCGGACAACCGTGGTACAAGATCTATTTGTCCGACGTCAGTTTTCACTGGTACCGGACAATCGGGCAAACGTTAATGTCGAGGCCTGGATTTTCACTTTTGCCATTCCAGAGTTATTGGACTTGATACGACGGAAAATAGGATTTTTACCCTATGTTGTATGATAACTTGAGTAGTGTTTCTCAGAATGTTTTGAAATTTTATCAGCAGCTTACCGGTGAAGAGAGGAGGATCCCTTTCATTTTTGACGATTTTCACTTTTGCCGCTCCAGAGTTATTGGACTTGATACGACGGAAAATAGGATTTTTACCCTATGTTGTATGATAACTTGAGTAGTGTTTCTCAGAATGTTTTGAAATTTTATCAGCAACTTACCAGTAAAGAGAGGAGGATCCCTTTCATTTTTGACGATTTTCAATTTTGCTGTTCCAGAGTTATTGGACTTGTCAATATGATGGAAAATAGGATTCTTGACTTTGAGTAGTGTTTCTCAGAATATTTTGAAATTTGAGCAGTAGTTTACTCATGAAGAGAGAAGGGTCTCTTTCATTTTTGAAGATATTCACTTTCATTGTTTCAGAGGAAGGGGCCTTATATTTTATACAATGTCATAGGAAAAGTTTAGTAATGTATGATGGAATCTGGTGGAACTTTACTATAATCATTGGCTGGGTAACAGAGGAGGGTCCCTTTCATTTTTGGTCGGAACAATCAGTAATGATTTGGTTATAGAAATAGGTTGGACAGATGTGGGGAGCGGGGGGTATATATTAGTGAGCTGTGCTCACAGTAATACTAGTTTTTTTATGCTATTAAGATTTGCTGCGATACTAGTGATAATGTCTGTCTCAAACTTCTATGTATATCTCATTTTATAGCATGTCAAGTAAAATATCTCAATATACATTAATATGTTAATTAATAAAAAAAAATATGAGCTTTTGAAAATTGTTGAGCTCTACCCCATTTCTGACAACAAGAAAATGATCATGAAAAGAAAGAGGACTGCACAAAGCCAAAAGTTGTTGAAATGATTAATCATTTTCCTTAAACTTTGCACATTTTTGACTGCCTTTTTAACAAATTGCTGGAATAATTGTACTCACCCTATTTTTTTATACCTGAATATATATACGTAGTGAGTAATGGCATTCACACTTTATGTAACAGAGTAATGAGACTCACACATGTATTGTATAAATTAATAAAAAGTTTTTTTCAGAATTAAAACATATACTTTCTGGTTGAATAAAAATGTAATAAGTTTTATTTGAATTTTATATGTGTTGATATTTGGACTGCATCAGTGGTGTAATGGTTAGCATGCTTGCCTGCAATGCGGTAGATCGTGGGTTGAAACCAAAGACTATGAAATTGGTATTTGTTGCTTCTCCGTTAAGTACGTAGCATTGAAGAAAAAGAGCAAAGACTGGTTGGCTAAAAATAAGATAATGTGTCCGATTGGGGCGACATGTATATCCGCAGACTGTGGTTTCAGTGAGATAGCACTATAAAAAATCCAACTAAATATGTTGGTCTAGGACAAGGCGTTCTCATCATCATCTCATTGAAAATTAACTTGTTCTCCCAATGGTATAGCTGACAAAAAGGTGGTGTTAAACAACAATCACTCGCTTACTGTACGATATATATGGTGCGGACAGCATGATCGTGGCCTATTCATGATGAAGCTATCAGATCAACAGCAGCATGACAAAAGTTGCTCGTGTAGATGCATAGTTGTCAGCAACCCAGTAAATCAGGTGGTGGAGAAAACATTAGGTAATACCAAGGACGTTAATATACGTCCTTGGTAATACTACATTTAAAAGTGAAAACTGTTTACAAAAAAAAAATAAAATGACTTGTTTACAATTGAGTTTTCTCTTTTTATATAACACATTGTAATTTTGTTTACCATCGACTGCTTGGAATTTTATTGATAGAGTGTCTAGTACCTGTAGGTTTTGATTCGTGTCTATTTAAAAACACCTCTTCTGGGTCATATGATTGTACCAATGTTGTGACATCATCACTAGACACTGACTGCACAAGCTAATAGGAAAGTAGAATACACACAAAAGTTAAAACTTACACTGGAACAAAAAAGTTAACTATATATGTCAACAACATACAATACTACTTTCTGTCATGTTATTAATGACACGGTTCTTTAACTAATTCCTAATGACTGTTCATCATTAAATTTATCCTGGTATTCTGGAAATGTAGGATGGGCTTTTCCGAATGTTTCTGTATAAAATTAACATGAATTCAGGATAGTACCTTCTGAGAACCTGTGTTGTTCATTATGAAGTCTGCATAATGTTAAAGTCTATACATAAACCTTCATTATTTTAGGTCATTCGGTGTTGTATATGGTTTTTTTTTTCAACCACCTGCTGCGGTCAAGCAACCGGAAGACCACTTTAGATATATAAATAGAACAGGGTCAGACAAACGTTTGTTTTACTACAGTAATTATAAATACACCCAAGAGCGCACAATCAACGTTGATTGTTAAGTAGAACAGGGCATGACTTGGAAACGCTAATTTAACCTATAATGCCAAGTTTTGGGGAAGCGTACGGTGTGCTGTTCAAGATGAATTATGCATGATGTGAAAATATTGTTGCAATTAAATTAAATTTTGATCATTACTTACAACAGAAATAAAAAAAAATTATATCAAAATTTCACATTCAGCAAGGATTTATATAGTTTGATGTATTGTTGTGTTAATTGTATATTTCTATTTCTATTGTAGGACCACTAGAATAGAATAGAATAAGTTTATTAACCAAATCAGAGCCCCAGGAGGGCATATACAATTAACAATTATGATTGATAAATCTTTTATAAAGTGCCAAAATAACAAACAAATAAGTGATTAAAACTATGTACAATGGATGATATTGGATTTACTGTAGGGTATAGAGAACAGCTGGAGTCAACTGATCTCTAAAGGTTTCTACTGTGGTGGCGTTTACGACGTTATATGGCAGCGCGTTCCATTGAATTATGGTGTATGGGAAAAAGGAAATTGTGTAGCTGTCTTTAAGAACCGAAATTTGCCTGTATGTGAAGTTGTGGTTTTTGCGTATTCTGTGATCTGTTGGTACAAGGATTGATGTTGGTATTGCAACAAGGTTGTGAACAATTTTATAGAACATGGTAAGCCTAAATTTTTGTCTCCGTTTCAAGTGGATTGACAAAAAAATGTTATTACAAAAAGTTTTTCAAGGCCCTTTATACTTAAAAAAAACTGTATACATTAATAATTCTAATGTGCATGTAGTTGTTTAATATCCCTGGTTTGTGATTGGACAATGCTGTAATTTTCATGGTATCAATTCCACGGTTGAAAATCGTGAGATATTTTAGACGATAATTGAATGATGTGAAGTCAGCGGGAGTCCTCGGGATTTTGCCTTTGTTTCAAATAGACAATTTTAATTTTATATCCATAATAGAAAATAAATATGTCCTATATTATTTGAAGAAAATCGAACCAGGTAGACGTACAAATGTATATGAATTTGTGCTGGCAAGAAAAGGAACAAAGGTGAATTTATAACTACTACCAAAAATTTGCATTTCTACTACATGTATACAAATCCTTGCTACATGTACTACACTTCTTAATTTCTGTTGATAGGCATATAATTTAATTTACATTTACGTCCAAATAGAAACCCAAGGCTTGTGTTCGGCTTTAACGCTCAGCACTTTCTTCGTATCCAAGCGACACGTAATTTTGCGGGGCTATATCAAAATAGCGACATATCGAAATAGCGACATCGAAATAACGACATTACCCATAGATCAACTCTAAATTAATTAATAGGAAAATATATATCAAAATAGCGACAGTAGCAATTACACTGAGGTAAACTGAAAAAAATATATAGTAAAGTGTTAAAATTAAATGAAAATTAATAAATTATATTTGTATAAAGTTTCGTGAAAACTATTCGATTATGACCGATTTAATCCAGAATTTATCCGGTAAGTATTAGTTCAACGTCAATGAAAAATGGTTGTGAAGCATTTCATCGACAATTTAGCGACATGCTTTATAATCATCACCCCACTGACTTATATGATTTCATGGAAAAGATCAAACTTATACAGACCTACAATTATCTTAAGATAAGGGCAGCCTCTCGGCCCTTATCTTGTTGCTGTCAACTGATGAAAAGGGAATTCTAGAACAGATGAGAAATATCCAGAGAAAGTATCGTAATGTAAATATATATATATTTTAATGGACAGACATTTTTAAGGAACATGTAAAATTAAACTTGATTTTACCTGCTGGATATTATTTTTATTGAACATTTGACAATATATATCCTGCTTAAAATCCTACTTCCACCTCCCCGTTGGTGAGCAGGGGTAACAGATTATAAATCTGGTTAACGGAAGAGGTACATGTATACAGGTATAATGACAAGTACATGCTTGCCTTTTACAGGTAAATATCGCTATTTTGAAAACCTAAATTATTGCTGTTTTGATTTATGTTTTGTCGCTATTTTGAAAATACCGAAAATGTCGCTATTTTGATCATCCCCGAATTTTGCTATGGTCGTTGTTGTATCACGTTCAATGTTAGTGTTGAGTATCGAAAACCTCCAAGGAGTTCCGAGTATTTCACTACTATTTATTTGTTTATTTGAAATATAATAGCACCCCTAATAGCACCCAGAAAATGTTGCATTCATATCTCTTCCGATTAATTCTGGGTTGTTTTTTCCCCACTATGATGTTGTTGCACAAATATTTTCATTATTCAAGACATTGACAGGTAATGACCGATAACTGTGTGTAAGAAACTTGCTCAAGTACACCTAGTTTTCATACCCGCCATGAATTCCACGTTTCCTTCCCCGGGACAATAATATCCCCGAAACATGGCTGGCTCAAGGGTAGAAAGGTTTTCTAATATTTTTTCAAGGTATTGCTTTAAATGTATGAATTAGAACCACTATAAGGATTTGATGTCATTTTTCAATATAACTGGCAATAGTTGGAAATATCGTTTACTACAGTAAGTTGTCAAAAGTCATGCAACATGAAAAAAAAAATCCCTATATAATCAACCAAAACCATATTTAATTTTTTTTTTTATCGTGAAGTCATTTCTGGATAGATTTTAACAAATTTGCACCAAAGCATTAAGAATTGTTTATATTTTGATTGTTTATTAGCTCATTATGTTTATATGAGTGGTTTTTATTTGTATCCTCCCTTCCTATGGTACCGCGGGTTCTATAGACTATGATACCGCAGTATTTATTTTGTCTGTTCCTATGCACTGCAGCGCCACCCGCCGGTTTTTCTATTTATATATTCATGAACATGTAGTCACATTTATCGGAACGTCTGGTCATTCTGTCCAAATGTCTTGAATTTTTGTAAGTACACGTATTTTCATCTTTTCCTTAGAAATAGCGGACATTTTTATTTTACCCTGATACCATGCTTTGTTAAATGTCCAATAATTAAACCATAGTTGTCATAATTCGTCTGCTATTTTTTAGAAATGTCCGTTTGTTTACGTTTCATTTCAACCCGATTTGTGATTTTTGGTGCTATTTTTAGTTACTTTCTAGACCGACAAAGTTGATGGAAAAATTAAGCTATGAAAACATATTAACCAACATAACGTTACATCAAATTGACTCAACTTCGTTACATTTGTTATTTCAAAGAAACTTTACGCATTATTTATTAAATGTGATAAATTATGAAAATTTTCTTTATGGTATAAGTTTGCCAGATATTCACCTTGATTTAGTATAAACGATGTCTTGATTTGTGACAAATTGTCAAACATTGTGTCCCATAACATTAATTTTGCAATTACCGCGATATCATAGGAAACCATTTCTGGGAGGTACATCGGCGTTGTCATAGGGAAAAGTGGACAAATTCAAAGAATAAAATGAATTGTAGTGGAAAATAGGTTTCTATACCGGGAATAAAATATAACATTTTTGGATTAATTCCGAAAACTAGTTACGTTACACAGACATTAAACATTAAGTACCGTGGTACCATAGGACCCCGGGCTACATAATTTAAACATAACAAATAAAAATTGACTTTGATTTTCTTATATATATTTCAACTAAAAATAAATCCTAGAAATAAACAATCCTGTTTATATTATGTACAAATAAAAACCACTCGTGTAAACATAATGAGCAAATTGTATGATAGTTGGATATATAACTACATATGCAATCAGTGCCTATCACCACTAACGTTGTGAGTTCGAATCAAGCTCAGGCGATATGTGATAAAGTTTGTCAGTAACTTGTGACAGGTCGGTGGTTTTCTCCGGGTACTCCGGTTTCCTCCACCAATAAAACTGACCGCCACGATATAACTGGAGTATTGTTGAAAGTGGCGTTAAATACCATAAACCAACTAACCATCAATGGTTTAATGGTTAGCATGCTCGCCGATAATCTTTATTACTTTTGATTTCTTCTATTCAATATATTTATCAATAAATCTGAAGAAAAAAATCAGTAATATATTATTATAGCCTTTTGATGAGGTCAATGTTAAGGTCAAAGTAAAAGTAAAAATTAACAATCCTGTTTATATTATTTACAAATAAAAACCACTCATATAAACATAATGAGCAAATAAACAATCAAAATATAAACAATTCTGAATGTCTTGGTGTAAAATTTGTTAAAATCGATCCAGAAATGACTTAACAATAAGAAAAAATTTAAATATGGTTTTGGTTGATTATATAGGGATTTTTTTTTACATGTTGCAATACTTTTGGTAACATACTGTATATTGTGTATGTTACTCAGTAACTCTGTGTCAAATGTAGAAAGTTTGAAGACACCAAACTCCAAACAACCAAAACTACAAAAAGTAGACTGGAGATACATAGCAGAAAATTTGTTTGGAAGTCAAATTCAACGAGGTTATCTACTTAACCAAACCAAAGTGGTAATCAGAAGCCGTGAATTGAAGGTTACACCAGTCTAATAAACAATAATTTCATTTGATGTGAATACTGCAATCTGATTGGCTAATCCGCCTGGAGAAAATTTTGGATATACTCGATAACATGGGTTGGTATTGTGATGTCACCAACGTGTTCATCCGCCAACGACAAATTCAAATAGTCACACGAAACAATCGTAATTAAAATCGAGGAATCATTAAATTTTGTTGTAAAAATTAAATTATAAGGAATATTTGAAATTGTTGAACAGGTTATCTGGTTTGGGTCAGTTTAAATTACGCTTTTCATAAAACGCTTCGCGGTTTATTAAGCGTAAACTTACCCAAGCCAGGTTATATCGTATAACCTGTTCAACAATTTCAAATATTCCTTTAATGACAGAAAAGTCTGTGTTAAATAATCTATGACACACAAATAAAACCTGTAACTGTTAAACAATTCAAATGAAGTTTGACGCAGTTAAATAAATATTGTCATGTCCAACCATTTCATTAGACTGGAAACTCTGTGACACAAAACGTAGTGAATTATTTTTCCAAAATACAGTACTTATTTTTTATATGCTGATTCTTTACCCTTTTGCTACATGTATCAAACACCATACTTCATCACAAGGTAAATGGTCGATGTTTCATATTCTTGCTGAGTAATTTGTATGAATGAATACATACTTGTCTTTCTCTACAGAGATTTAGTGTTATATATGAATGGTCACCATCTTTGTTTCTAATCCTGAATTTATCACAGTGATTTATCATGTGATGTCTTTGAGTGTACATGTACTAACTATGTATACATCATTGTTAAAAATGAAGTTGTGCTGCATTCAAACTTTCAGATGCATTTTAGTTTTACGTAAAACACAGTACAAATGTAGGTACATGTAGGTTTCATTTCCCGACCATCTTAGCTAAATTTTGAATGGGTATCACAGAGTGTAGGGTATAAAAAGATACATAGCTCTTTGAATGTTTGGACATGCACAAGTACTAATATCTAATAAGTTTTTTTCATTTGTTTTTACATGTTGTTTTTTTTTTAGGGTTGAAGGATTGATACGATCTGGGGCCATGAAATATGAAGATAAACCTATTTGGTTTAATGTTTATAGAGCTTATCCTCCAAAACACCAACCCAAATTTAGCAGGGAAGCAGTGCCAAGTGAACGTGTGGTCAATCTTTTTTACCCAGAAGATTTAATCAGAGCGTAAGTGTAAATGCATTACTTGACCTTAATCTTTAAGATTATAGTCATGACTTTTAGGTGAAATGGTCAAATTTATTTAAGATAATATCAACATTTTATAGAATACAATATAAATATATATTACCCGTTATATCAAAATGACTCTGTGAGCAATTAACAATTAGTGGCCATGATTGTATTACTGCAGAATCAGTGGTCAGAATTGTTTATGACCGTCATCCAGCCATGATTATAATACTGTAGACCCAGTGATCAGAATGGTTTAAAGGGTGAATAGGTTCACAGATACTGGACTGGGATTTACTTTATAGAATCTGAAAGTTTTGTTTTTACATAAATCAGATTGTCCATTGCCATATTATACTGTTTTCCCTGTGTTCCAAAATTTTATAATTTTGAATTCTTGATTTAAACCTCATCTTTAGAAAACTAAACAGTGCTGTTTGTGCATGCTCATTTTAGTGATATCTAGAATTTAGTTTTGTTTACGTCTCATTCTGTAAATAGGGGGCCCGGGTGGCTCAATGAGTTAGGTCGCTGGATCTAACAACTCATACAATCCTATCACCAATATGGCGTGGGTTCGCGCCCGGATTTGTAAATTACAAAAAGGGTCCACTCGACTCGCAGCCACAAGTGATAAAGTTTACCAGTTGCTTGCCCATGGTCAGTGGTTCTCTCCGGGTACTCCGGCTTCCTCCACCACTAAAACTGGTTGCCATGATATAGCTGAAATATTGTTGAAAGTGGCGTTAAACACCAAAAATCAATCAATCAATCATTCTGTAAATAAACATTTGAACAATTTTGGATTTGACAGAATCTCCATTAAAACCTGCTTGTTGTAAAATATATTGAAAGTTTTTACACACCTGTCTGGCTTCAATACATAAAGGTGTAATTACAATTGTATTTAATGTCAATACCGCTTTGAAAACACAAGTTTATATTGTTTTTTTGGTTTTTTTTGTAGAAAATTTTATTCAGTTTATGGTAGTCCAAAAATGCAAGTTGTTACTGACTTAACAGATGATAAAACACCAACTGTTTGTCAAAGGTAAAACCAGTAAAACCTGTCTAAACAGGTGTCCAGTGTATACAGGTTCAATTAGATTGATTTCCTTCATTGTGACTTTATTTGAGGTTCAGTATATATAGGTTTCAATGGATATGATTATAAAAACTGAAAACAATAGTTGTAATAATGCTTTCACCTTAATTTTAATGACCAACATGTTGAAAATATTGAAAAGAAATGCAGAAATATATGAAACACAAACATCAGGGATCGCGCTGTCGGTCGCCAATGTCACAATTTGCGATTTTTTTTCTTGACTGGCGACTGAAATCGGCTTCTGACGATTTTTTTGGCGCCTAGATTTCCTTGTGTAAAATTATCTATAATCACTGTGTACCGTAACAAAAATCAATAATCCATAAAATACACTACAATGACAATTTTATTACATGTTACAAGCCAATCAACGGATTATAGAATTTTTGTTTTGATTACGTAATCTTTGATCTCACCTGGCTTGATTTACTTGGACAAAGAATTCAATCAACGATAATGATTCTTTTAAAGTTATGACATGTACTCAAAATGCCACAGTACATGTATGTATCATATTTAATATGATATTTAAAGTGGACATAATAATTTTGTAATCGTCATTCATTGCAGGATTTGTCACAATGTCAATGTCTGCCAAATATTACGAACTTTTTTTTTGTCACATTTCATTTATGAAATTGTCGATATCATGTTTATTGAAATCTATCGTATCCATTAAGTATTTTGAAAGTGATTTTCTCAAAAAGTTACCAACTTTAAAATGGCGCGATCAGCAAGAGTTCACAATCCAGATTGTTATCGATCTGCTTCCGGGTAACAATTGTGTTCTATTTATAGCACTATTTACAAACAGACACGTGTCTGCAATAAAAAAAAAAATAACTACTGTATTTTTATTCCAATTGTTGCAATTTGATTATGAGGTCTGAGAAATAATAATTTATTTCACAACTTGCTTCAGTTTATGACGTTTGCTCTATATTTTCATTACCTACAAGGAATCTACATTTTTTGTACATATAGAAATTGGACAAATTTGAAATTGGCAGAGAACATAATTTGTTTTCTACTGAAGACTACATAAATATGAGTTATTACAATTGTTGTGGTATTAGACTAAAGCACAGTAACACTTCAAAAAGGGTGGGGGATGGGTTTAATACAATGTATGTGGTATTAGTTCAAACCATAGTAATATTTCAAAAAAGTGGGGGGGGGTTTTTACAATTTGGGTTGTATTAGATCAAAATCNTCAAAATCGTGGCAATGTTATGTTTTATCAGTTGGTTGCTAATTTGCAGAGTATGTTCCCATCCTAGGAGGTTTTTCATAGCTTTTCAATCTCAATCCACTGTTTCGGTTCGAAATAATTGGTTCCTTGTAAAAATTTTAGCTGGCTCCTGACTTTCAAAACTGGCACCTGAAAATGGGACCTGGCGATTTTTCTGGCTCCTACTTTTTGGGAGCCAGAGCAGCCCCTGAAACATGGTTCTTTTTGAGACAATTTTACTTTAACATAAAATCAATGGCGAATTATTTCCCTTTACCAAGTTTTTTTTGTGTCTGGATATATTTTTATCTTATCAATAAATCTGGCATTGACCTGAACATTGACCTCATCATTCACCTCAACATTGACCTGAACATTGACCTCATCATTGATCTCAAGATTGACACCATTATTGACCTCATCATTGAGGTCAACATTGACTTCATCATTGAGGTCAACATTGACCTCACTGTTGACCTCATCATTGACCTCATGATTGACCTCAACATTGACCTCATTGTTGACCTCAACTTTGACCTTCAACATTGACCTCATCAAAAGGCTATAATTATATTACTGATTTTTTTTCAGATTTATTGATAAATATATTGAATTGAAGAAATCAAAAGTAATAAAGGATGAACAACTTTTATTCGAAACTACGGCCAATTTACTGAAAACACAAGGAGTTATCCTAAAATCTGAGGAGGAAATTACAAAAGAACAACATGAGAAGGTAGGTAATCCATGCTACTTATATGTTACAGTCAAGTGAGTAAGTGATTATCGTTTAGTGCCAATTCAGCAATTTTTCAGCTCTATCATGGTGAGAACTAGCTAATTTTCATTGAGATGGTAATGAGGTCCGATTTGTACTAAACCAATACGCTGAGTTGCATTTTTATAGTGCTAGCTCACTGAAACAACAGTCCGCGGGTAGACATGTCACTCCACTCGGACACATTATTCTGATTCCGAGTCAACCAGTCTTTTCTCTTTCTCCTTAATGCTGCGTGCTTAGCAGAGAAGCCACAAATATCAAATTTATAGTCTTTGGAATGACCCAACGATCTACCACACTCGTTTTTGTCTTCATGCTGACAAACATCTTGCACTTTTAGCTCAGTATACTGCTGACAGTCAATACGCATATTTGAACATAGTCTATTATTTTTCTACTGGCCGAACTAGTCCATTTTATGTTAGATACTACACATAAATTGATTTTTTTTTTTTTTTTCTAAGTTAATGTTTACAAATTGTAACCATCCATTCTGATGACAATAACTGTTAATAAATCACAATATTCTTTAATACAATATAAAAAGTTACGACTTTCTATTTAACAGAAATGTTTCAACAACCATGTTTTCTAAGATTTGTAACATTTCGGTTTGGTTTGGTTTAATATAGGTTTATGGTGTTAAACACCACTTTCAACAACATTTCAGTTATATCGTGGTGGTCAGTTTTATTGGTGGAGGAAAACGGAGAAAACCACCGACCTGTCGCAAGTCACTGACAAACTTTATCACATAATGCTGTATTGAGTTGTAGTATTTCGGTCAGTATATTTTAAAATCTCCAGCGACCACAGCAAATGAAGCAAAAAATTGTAGTCTGTGTTATTATTTGATACAATTTTATCATCCCCTTGCCAACAAAGTTGCGAAGGGATATAGTAACGCTACCTTCCGTCCGTCCGTCCGTCCTTCTGTAACATCCTTGTGAACACTCTAGAATCAACATCCTTCAATGGATTTTGACCAAACTTGGTACATACTTAGCCCTTAAGAGAATCTGGAACCCTCTTGATTTTCAAGGTCAAGGTCACCGGGTCACATTTTTACCGTGTAACATCCTTGTGAACACTCTAGAATCAACATCCTTCAATGGATTTTGACCAAGCATACTTAGTCCTTAAAGAATCTGGAACCCTATTGATTTTCAAGGTCAAAGGTCAAGGTCAACGTGTTAAATATTTTACCACATAACATCCTTGTGAACACTTTAGAATCAACATCCTTCAATGGATTTTGACCAAACTTGGTACATACTTAGTCCTTAGGTGAGTCTGGAACCCTATTGATTTTCAAGGTCATAGGTCACAGGGTCTAATTTTTACACTGTAACATCCTTGTGAACACTAGAATCACCATCCTTCAATGGATTTTGACCAAACTTGGTACATTCTTAGTCCTTAAGAGAATCTGGAACCCTATCGATTTTCAAGGTCATAGGTCAAAGGTCAAATTTTTAGGCAAGGGGATACGCCACACTTTGCGTTGCCCTTGTTCAAATCTTTACTTTTTGTCAAAACGTACTCTAAGAATAAGACTATTTGAATAAAAGGCCGTTGGCCACTAGTCCCC
>MJUT01056728.1:35904-48964 GCA_002080005.1 Gigantidas platifrons
CGGATCGGCAAACTTCGGGCTCAGCGGGTGTTAATTTTAGGCATTAACACCCGTTGCTAATATTATCACATGTTGCTAGGGATGGGCGGGGCTTATGTAAGGTTAGTGAAAATTAACAAATGTCGCTTGTCCAATGAAATGAATGGATAATGTAAGAAATTTGCATAAAGTATAATAGAAATTATCAGCTGTTGGTCATTTATCATGCGCGGTCTAACGTGACGTCACTAAACCTTTCATTAAAAAAAGGTCAAAACACAAAAAAAAAATCACAAAGCTGTGTTAAAATTGTGAAATTACCGATAAAAAAATTATTAGTATTAAAAAAAAAGGTCAAAACACAACAAAAAAATCACAAAGCTGTGTTAAAATTGTGAAATTACCAATAAAAAATTATTAGTATTTTTTTCGCTCGACAAGGATTATCAGGTCCATATCAGATTCGCTCTTCGAGCTCATCTGATATGGACGTGATAATCCTTGTCTTGCGAAAAAACCCCACTAATAATTAATATTTATCAGGTACACTAAGGGTGACCAATACATGCAGATGAATATACAACTTTTTGGAATTTTGAGAGATGTCCTAGGCAGCTGGGGTTCCTCAACACATAATGAAGACCATATCCCTCACGTTTTTGGGGTGCGTGCACAAATTTAGATGTTTCCGTTTTACAAGTCTCAAACAACAGTACTCGCAGGGAAAAGGAAAATAATAATTTAGAAGTAAAACAACAATGAGGCACAATTTAAACAATTTCTGAACAAAGCATATATTCTGCAAAGACATCATAGTTTTCAACAAAGTTTAGATATTCAGTCAATTTTGAAAAGAGGCAATTTGCATATATATGCATAATAAATGAATACATGTATTGTTTTCAATTGATTCACAAATACATGTGCAATGAATGCCCGTCACCATTAACATTTTGAGTTCAAATCCTATCCTTGGCGAGATGTACTCAATACAACATTATGTGATAAATATTGTCAGTGACTGGCAGCAGGTTTGGGGGTTTTCTCCGGGTACTCTGGTTACCTCCTCCAATAAAACTGACCACCAGGATATAATTGACATATTGTTGAACGTGGCGCTACACACTACAATCCTAACCATAACCCCTAAAAGATTTAACACCACGTACTAATACAAATCTAGTAATTACATCATGTTTAAATGGAGTTTTATTTTCAGGAGGCACAACTGACATTACCGTCCATGAAAAATTAAGTAATGGCAGGCTGAAGGAAAAGTGTCGTGCATCTGGCGGAGATTGTGGTGGAACATCAGTCGATAATGTATTCTATCAGATATTTGTCAAACTTGTAGGCGCCCCACTGCTGAATGCAATGAAAAAAGAAGACCCGTCAGCTTATCTCGATATATTCCGAGAATTTAAGGCTATAAAAAGAACGTTTATACAGATAAAGAGGAAAAAGTCACGATGTCCATTCCACGGGGTCTCCTTGAAGAATTGTGTAAGAAACATCTCAAGGAAGATTTTGAGGCAGTTATTCAGTCTTCATCTTACCGCGATAAGATGATACTTCGGTATGACAAAATGAGAATCGATAGTAGGTTGATAATAGATATATTCAAACAGGCATCAGAAAGAATTATTGAGCTAATTTCTGACGTTTTAAAGAAGATGAAAGGATCAAATTTGAAAATGGTCGTCCTAGTTGGTGGATTTTCTGGTTGCAAAATTCTTCAAGACAAAGTAAAATCTTTCTTTCCAATCTACCGTGTGATAGTTCCAGAAGACGCAGAATTAGCGGTTTTAAAAGGAGCAGTCTTATTCGGACATAAACCCGACTACATAGTGGCCAGAATAGCAAGATATACTTATGGTGTAAATTTTACGAATGATTTTAAACCAGACATCCACGAACTAGGTCGAAGTGTTGTAATAAATGGAAAGAAACAATGCATAAATATCTTTAAAGTTTACATTAAAACGGGATCTGTTGTAGAGCTGGAAGCTAAAATCACTCGCAGAATCGACACTCTAGAACCATTTCAAAATAGTGTATTCATTCCTATAGTTCAGTCAACAATACAGTGTCCACAATATACAGATGTAGAAGGTTGCACAACATTAGGGACCTTAACAGTTGGCATACCGAGATACGTGGTTTTCGTGTTAATATGATTTTTGGCAACACTGAACTTAAAGTTACTGCATTCGATGAAAAGTTTGGAGTAGAATGTACAACAGTCTTAGATTTAATTTGAATCATATACTCAACATTCATATGTTAGTTTTACATACTAACGAGCGGGCGTCAATTCGATGTCTATAAACGCCTTCATAGGAAATGTTACCATTAATGGGGGTAATAATGCTCTTGTTGGACAATAGTGTTCGGCACATATATCTGTTGAATTCATTATTTAACTTCTATATAAAGTCATTGATTTTTAGCTATGTCAATTTTTCATTTGTCTCGTTCGATCAATTTGTTGGAAATATATGATATCAGCCCGAGACGGAATACATAACATTTTCCATATCGTCCCGGCCATCATCCCTGCTCATACCCATATCAGTCTGAGACGTAATCGAGAGCTGATATGGTGATTACGGGATGATGCCCGAGTTGATATGGAAAAGACCTTGTATTAATCTGTATATAATAACTGAGATTGATTTTGTATATAATTTTATATATTTTGTTGAAAGTTCTATGTAGATAATGCATCTGTGGTATTAATTTGTGACTAATAATTTTTCTTGACCACAAACGCCAGTTTGTTACTGTATTTATTATGGGTTTGATGTAAATTAACTATTTGTTTAGTTTTTTTCAATATACACAACACATATTTATACTTGTCTAATAAATTAAAATGTAAGATTTTTTTTCAGTATTTCTTATGTTAATTTCAGCATCAAATGACCAGGAACAATTTACAAGTTCATAATTATATTTCCACATTTGTCCTTAAAGTTAAATGTCAAAGAGTTTTCTATATGAACATTCTAAAATAAAATTTCCCACAGGAAAATTGCATTTCGGTGAGGAAATCTCAAATTTCCTATAGGAAACAAATCGCATTTTGGCCAACCCAAGGACAAAAAGCGAAACATATCGGAAAATACTTGAATATTTAAAGTAAAGCTACAGATCTTATTCCCGGTACTTTTTAAAGTGATATTGAACATTTAAATAAGCTTTCAGAAAGGTCAATTAGTCTATGTTCTACAGGCATGCGAAATTACCCATGAAAACCAACAGGAGACTCGCCAAATGCTGTACTGCTCACATATTCCTTGGAATTATTCATTGGCACAAAAATTTGTAGATTCTATAGAGGACAATTCAGGGAACATGCCATCCAAGTTTCCCTTTGAAACGCTTAGTTGTGTAAGATAAATATACTTCAAAACATTTTATTTCTTTATATGGCCATATATTATATTTTCCTCTGTGGTGGTAGACATTTGATTACAGAGACACATTTTGTCATGATCAATCCGATAAGTGTGCACATACAATTTGGATTAAAAATTTGTAGCTGCTCAACGTTTTGTTATGTTGTCCATTTCCCATTGGGACCTATGTTAAACTAAACCCTACGGTGGCGGCCATTTTGGATTTTCGATGAATTGATGTACTTGCATGTTGTAGAGTATCATCTAAGGAATAGCCCATCAACATTTACTTTAAAATATTCCAGTAGCTCCACAAAAAAATCTCGGTTTTCTCCAACGTTTATTTAATTAAAAACATTTCCCATAGGACCATATCTAAGAGGAGTTGAACATACCTAAGAGGTAATCAGAATCCGTAAATCGAAGAAGGACCGACAATACAATGGCAAAAAGAAAAATGACAAAATGATAAGCAACGACCTACAAAAACATACACATAAAACTAAAGATCGAGTAACACGAACCCCACTAACAACCGGGATGAACTCGCGTGCTCCGGAATGGTAAGCAGTTCCTGCTCCACTAGTGGCACCCGTCGTGTTATTCTAGTGATAAGGAAGATCTTGGAGTTCAGACCTACATAAGAAACTTTGCAAGAGACCATCAAATGATTATTCATGCACGGTTTGAGTTTAATAATGTTTGTAGTTTCATAGAACAATGTGTTTATCAGCTTACCTGACCTAAAGGCTCATATAAAGTATTGCCATCCCTGGACGTCCGTCGACGTCGGCGTCGTCATCCGTAGACTTTTACATTTTAATCTTCTTCTCAAAACCAATTGGAACCAAACTTTGAAAAGATGTTTACTGGATAGTTCCTTACAAAGTTTATGTGTTTTTGTTGATGAGAAGTTCACAAAAGAAACAACAGGTACAAATGTATCAAAAGGGTGTGTCCATATAAATAGGTAGAAATTATTAGTTGTTCATTTGTTTTTGATGAGGATTTTTTGCAGTCCATTCCGTAAGAAAATTCCTTTCATAAACATTCATACCATTATTATGTAACTATTATCGTTTTTTACATAAAAGGGGGTGAATATTTTTAACCTTTTAAATTTTCATCCAATTTTAATGTAGCTTTTAATGCAAAGTATTCATCTTTATGAGTTATTGATGGACCATATTAGTTTCTTGACAGTTTATCTCAACTAGAGGCTTACAGGAGCTTGTATAGCTCACCTGGGTATAACAACATCAGCCAATAAAACTTGATAACTTTGTTAAAAAATAACAAATGTAGCCCTCGTCATATCAGACCCCTTCTCCAAAAAAATAGGGCAGGGATTCCCCCTTTAATGTAAGTTATAAAAATTGCTGTAAATAAAAACATGTATGTCAATGATCCTCAAAATTTAGCCTTTGCTACTTCACATCATGCAATAGAGATTGTTCCTGGCCATTCGCTATCACTACTGATGTTGTGGGTTCGACTCCCGCTCAGGGATAGGAGTACAACATTATCTGATGAAGTTTGTCAGTGACTTTCGGCAAGTCGGTGATTTTCTCTGGGTACTCCGGTTTCCTCCACCAATATAACTGACCGCCACCATATAACTGAAATATTGTTGAAAGTGGCGTTAAACACCATAAAACCAAATAAACCAAACCTGGTCATTTGCTACTGAAATTAACATAGATTATACTGTAAAAATGTCACATTTTATTTCATTAGATAAGTATAAATATGTGGTGAGTATATTGAAGAAATTAAACAAATAGTTAAGAAGAGTTTGAAGATACCAAAGGGGCAATTACATCAGACCCATAATAAACGCAGAAACATGTATTCACGGGGATTTGTCGTCAAGAAAAATGATTAGTCACAAATTAATACCAGAGATGTATTTTCTACATAGAACTTCTAAAACAATATGTAAAATTATATACAAAATCAATCGTAGTTATTATATACAGATTAATACATTGTATTATCCATATCAACCCGTGCATCATCCCGAGATTATCATATCAGCAATCGATTGCGTCTCGGGCTGATATGGGTCGATGGATGATAGCTGGGGCAATACTGACATTTTCATCATATACTTCCGAAAAATTGTTTTTACGAGGCAAATAAAAAACTGACCTAGCTAAAAATCAGCGACTTTATATGAAGTTAAATTATGAATTCAACAGATATATTTTCAGAAAACTAATGTCAAACAAGAGCATCATTACATCCATAAATATTAATAGTAAAATTTCATATAAATGCTTTTTAAAACGTCGAGTTGACTTCCGCTCGTTAGTATGTAAAACTAACATGAATGCTAAGAATACGATTCAAATTAAATCTAAGACTGTTGCACATTCTACTCCAAACTTTTCATCGAATGCAGTGACTTTAAGTTCAGTGTTGCCAAAAATAAAATTTACACGAAAATTACGTAACTCTTCTGATGAATGTTGCATGTGAACTGTTAAGGTTCCCAATTTTGTACAACCTTCTACATCTGTATATTGTGGACACTCTATTGTTGACTGAAATATAGGAAATGACACTCTACTTTGAAATGGTTTTGTAGTTTTGTGTCTACGAGTGATTTTAGCCCCCAGCTCTACAACAGATCCTGTTTTTATGTAAATGTAAAAGAGATTGTCACACTTTTTCTTTCCATTTATTACAATACACCGACCTGGTTCATGGATGTCTGGGTTAAAATCTTTCCTGACTTTAACACCGTAAGTATATCTGGCAATTCTGGTAACTATGTAGTCGGGATTATGTCCGAATAAGACTGCTCCTTTTAAAACTGCTAATTCTGCCTCTTCTGGAACTATCACATGGTAGCTTGGAAAGAAAGATTTTATGTTGTCTTGGATTATTTTGCAGCCAGAAAATCCACCAACTAGGACGATCATTTTCAAATTTGATCCTTTCATCTTCTTTAAAACGTCAGAAATTATCTCAATGATTCTTTCTGCTGCCTGTTTGAACATATCTATTATCAAATTAGCATCAATTATCATTTTGTTGTACCGAAGTCTTATCTTATCGTGGTAAGGCGAAGACTGAATAACTGCTTCAAAATCTTGCTTGAAATGTTTCTTGCAAATGTCATCAAGGATAGCCCTTGGAATGACCATCTGGACTTTGTCCTCTTTATCAGTATAAACGGTTCGTTTTACAGCTTCAAATTCCCGGAATATATCTAGATATGCTCCCGGGTCTTCTCGTTCCATTGCATTCAGCAATGGTGCTCCTACAAGTTTAACAAATATCTGATAGAATGCATTATCAACTGATGTTCCACCACAATCTCCGCCAGATGCACGACACAGTTCCTTCAACCTGCCATTGCTTAATTTTTCGTGGACGGTAATGTAAGCTGTGTCTCCTGAAAATAAAACTCCATTTAAACATGTTATAATTACTATATTTGTATTAGTACGCGTGTTAAACTTTTTGGAGGTTAGGGTTAGGGTTGTGGTGTTTAACGTCACTTTCAACAATATTTCAGTTATATCGTGGCGGTCAACTTTATTGGTGGAGGTAACGGGAGTACACGGAGAAAACAACCGACCTGCCGCAAGTCACTGACAAACTTTATCACATAACGCTGTATCGTGTGCACCTCGTAAAGAGCGGGGTTCGAACTCACGTTAGTTGTGAAGGCACTCGTTGCACAGGTAGTTGTAAATCCAACTACTATACGATCACGATGTACATATATATATATACCAAAGGAGCAAAAAACAAAAACAAATGGTGCTTCATAATATTGAAAACAATATATGTATTTATTAATTATGTAAATACATGCAAATTGCCTCTTTTCAAAATTTACGATTGACTGAGTTAGTATCTAAACTTTGTCGAAAACAATAATGTCTTTGTAGAATATCTGCTTTGTTCAGAAATGGTTTAAATTGTGTTGCAAATGAAGTTTTACTTTCTTGTATTGTTATTGTTTACATTGTTTTACTTGTAAAATATTAGTTTACTTTTCAGTTTATTTATGGTATTAAATATTAAATAATTAATTTATTTTATTTAAAGGAAATACAATTACATTCGATCTTCAAAAGCACTGCGGGAACTGATGTTTGAGATTTATAAATCGGAAAAATCACAAGTTTTTTTTCCGAAGATATCGATTACATCAAATTGTTCACACACCCCAAGAACGTGGGGGATATAATCATCATTATGTCTTCAAGAACCCCAGCTGCCTAAGATATCTCTCAAAATTCCAAAAAGTTGTATGGTCATCTACATGTATTGGTCACCCTTAGTATACCTAATGAAGGTTATTCCAGAAACGCGTCGTGCGCACTAAATTTTGTATCTACGTTTTTATTTATAGGACGTTGTGTTGTCAGATCTTTCGTTATTTTATTGTGTAGTTTTTGTCTATCCGGATTGCAGATTTTTTGTACTGTTTCCTCTATCTATATTTGATAAAATACCAGTACATAAAATGTTGGGAGTCATGGAATGGTGGTATCGATTGGAAATATTAAAAGGGTACTGACAATATAAAATGTTTATTAGATACAATGTCAAAAGAATATATATATATAACATCATTGTACTTACCTCCGTTATCAACAATCATGTATTGTGTTCCTTCCTCAGACATTGAAAACCCTCTTTCAGCACCTTTTGGTTGTTCTGTTGGAAGATATTGGCAATATATGGATGCTGCTTCTGGCTCCAGTGCAATCAACAACTGATTGTCTTTAATTCCAGCCTAAATTTATAAAAGAACAACAATAAGTATTGAGATAACTCGCTTTTCTTTTGTATGGTATGTAGGTCGAGACTAGTGTCTTCTTATCCTTTCTTCTAAAGTATCTCGTAACAAATTTGAATCGGACAACCCAGTCTTCCTGCAAGACGGCGACCTTTACTAAAATAGATAGTTCTTCAAATCTTGAATACGTGAGTAGCACAAACTACTAATATTAAAAACATGATATATTTTCCTTTAGACTCTGACTACTTATATCATTTTGATTCTTGTAAAAATTGTGCATTTACCATAATGAAAATTGTGCAACCGAGAAACTACTGGCGAATCCGGATACTTTCCCGATAGTGTAATCTAATGGACTGAAATCTTGACAGATGTAAATATTTTGCTACAAAATGTTTTGGTTTTTGGGGGTTATCTATTTAATACATTTTATGATATACATTCATGCTCTTGTTAATGTTGTATATATTGTATTTACCAAGTTAGCACTTTTTCGCATGAACTGTTTTGCTGATTCTGACCATATTGCGGATACTGTTAAGACCCATCGGATGTCCTTTGGCTCTATCTCGACTCCTCTTGTAGTAAAGGTAAGAAACATATGATTCATGAGGGCTCTAATTGAGGTACCAAATACCTTCATGGCAGGAACAGGTCTTCCAGCGACATCCTCAATTATCATTTCGCCTTTGATTTGCTAGGAGAAAAATGAATACAGACTAAGCAAGAACGACACACAAATCTAATCGTAAAATCGTAAAAACAGACTAAATTGATACCTTCAACACACATATATACATGCCCACTCATTCTCCATGATTGATGCAGACACTTAAATAAAAATAAGTGGTGGGTGTAAGCTTGTTTTGATGGGCTTAGTCAAACGATACGGTGATCCACGTGTTATCCACATGTGAGTAAAATGCCGGTCCTCACACAGAACTAGTTAAGCAGTGATGATATATAGAACGTCGAGTCCCAATCTTAGCCTTTTTGTTCGTGAATTAAATACTGTATTAAGTATAAGAAAAGTTTGAAGATACCAAAGTGGTAATAAAAAGTCGTATATCAAAGGACAGACAAAACAACAGCTAAAATAAAAATGACAAAAGGACAAACAATAATCTACAAAGCACTATACAGAAATCTAAAAATCGAGCAAACAAGAACCTCACTAAAATCTAGGGTGAACTCATGTGTTCCGGATGTGTAACCAGGTCATGCTCCGCTTGTGTCAATCATGTTATTACAAACCCAGTGATAAATCATGAATGACGAAAGGACCGGATTGTGATTACGACAAACGGAACATATCCTCGGTCATTCGTGACCGTAAAGCATTATAAACGTTTAATATAAAAGTTTATGCGTAAATCCCTTGTACTCTTTATTGTTTTCTATCTGAGTGTCCCGGGTCATTGAAGTTCTTTTCAAGTACTCAGTAATGTGTTTGTTCATACCCTTACTAATATTTTTAATTATACAATTGTTTATCTAATTGTACAAGAGATATTTTTCATTTCCATTTGATTAAGATCACATCTCTCACTTTCCCCAATACTGATATGTCACGGCGTGTGAGATCCGAGGAAACTTCCATTACCGCTCAAAGGCAAGTGACCCTTGTTACCTTACTGATATGTCACGGCGTGTGGGATCCGATGAAACTCCCATTACCGCTCAAAGGCGGGTGACCCTATGTTACCGTATATCGGAGAGGAACAGACAACACAAATGGCCAAACGAAAAAGTACAAAAGGACAAACAACGATCCACAGAACATACATATAAAACTAAAGATCAAGTAACACGAACGCCACTAAAAACTGGGTATGAACTCATATGTGCTCTGAAACATATCCGTAGTCATTTCTGACACAGGTTTCATTTAATTTAAACGTATTTTATTCAGAAAAGTACTGAAAAGGATTGGATAGGGTAATCAGAATCCGTAACTCGAAGAAAAACAGAACTCAGGTGTCCCGGAAGGGTATGTAGTTCCTGTTCTACTAGTGGCATCCGCCATGTTAACCTAATTACAAACCCGGTGATAAGTCATGAACGAAGAAAGGGACCGGGGAGTGTTTACGACAAGTGGAACATATCAGTGATCATTTATTACACAGATATTCCATAGCGGTCAACCAAATCGTAGTGGCGACTGTAAAGCTTACTTCAACCTAACTAAGATGAACCCTTGGTTCAGTAGCTTCCTTGTTACCAGCAACGCTCTATCAAGGACATCCTGATAGGAACCACAAGCTATGTAATATCGTATCAACTGAGAGATATATACTCCATATGCGATGGTGCTGGAATGTTGCTACATATGAATGGAAAGTACACAATGGGAAAATTGAAGTCATCTCTTTTGTCGTAAAGTTTCGTTCTTAAATGCCCCTCACTGTCAATTTCGAGATGTAGGTCAAAGTATGAAGCAGACCTATCTGTATCTGTGGTATCCTTTATTTCAAGCTAAATTGGAAAGATGCGATCAACGAAATCACCAAGCCTAGAATTATTTAGTGAAAGAACATCGTCTATATAGCGTTACGTGATATGTCACGGTGTGTAAGATCCGATAAAACTCCCATTCCCGCTCAAAGGCGAGTGATCCTATGTTGCCGTCCAAAGAAAATTGCAATAAACAGATTATGAAAACGTTAAATTTCTAATTAAACTTCTTGGTTAACTACGAGGAATCCGATTAGTCGAAAAAGGTCATAACCCGTATTTATGATATCATTAATATTCATAACGCAAGATCACTGGCATATGACCCGTAATATGTTTTTTTCAGATCTCCTACGCCGCAACGAGCAAATGAGAGATGTGATTTTAATTAGATTGTATTTATAAATTGCTTACCTTGTTTTTATACAATTGCGTCTTGAAACGTTGGAAGAAGAAATATTCATTTTCTTTGTGGTCAATAACGATGTCAGAGTACTTGTTTTCTGCTTCATAACCAAATGATACTAACTCCTCCTTGTCATCAAGAAGCAAACATGTTAGTGTTTTGGGTGAGAAATGTCTCTGACTACCGGCATTCCATGCTTGATTGGCAGCTATCTTTAGCGGATCCTTTTTGAAATCATCTCTAGACGAAAAGGCATATCTAGAATATGTTGTCCCAAAGTCTATCGCGGCTGCAAACAAATAATCCTCTGTCAATGACGCCATAGCAGATTTAATAGCACATTGGACGATATATCTACAATAATAAAGAAACAATGTAGAAATGATTAAGCAGCTTATTTCAATGGACGATATATGTACAATAAAGCAAAACAATAAATATAGCATCTGCCTTCTTCAAATGCAAGTGTACAATTTCTGGAAGGAGGCAAAAACCCAAGAGATCGATTATATGATGCATTAAAATGAATTTAAGAAATATTTTGTTGTCGTGGTTTATTTTCCTATATATTTTAGACCCATAACATTAAAATTAATAAAGAAAATTACACTTTTAAATTATTTGGCTTTCCAACCTTTTTACCTTGAACTTTTCTGATGAAGTTTATTCCGTATTGAAATCTATATCTACGTTTCATCACAGGGTGAGTATCTCTGATGGTGGACTATTTCAAACAGCGTTATATTGCTGGGTCTGTCAAATCCTCCACGAAACCTCGTTCCAAATTAGTAGCATGTATTCAATTGGCGGTCAAAATCGGGCTTTGGATTTACTGTGACACAAGCTACTAGTGGGGTGGTGTGAATCAGATGTGGTTCTGAAGAACTCTAAAGATCTGTTAAGAGTACATACAACCAAGGTCCTTCTGCGCCTGCAAGTGCATTAACACATTTGACTATTCTACCCTCTACACAACTATTCCTCACTCTAAGCTGAAGGACAGATTAGGGGAGTTGGTCCAACTGTATTTCATAACAAATGAAAGGCCAACGTAGATACAAATACCTTGTCATAGGAAGGGACAAATCTTATTTTGCAAATAAAAACACTCAGATTCTACCATCAGGTTCTCAGAAACTGATATCATCAACATGCTCGAGTTTTTTTATTGACAACATCTTTGTTATGCTTGTAGGACGTGTTTTTCAAAAGAGAGTTGGCATGCCTATGGGTACAAACTGTGCTCCTCTTATCCCCGACTTGTTCCTTTATTCGTATGAGGCAGACATCATATAGTGGATTCTCAAGAAAAACGAAAAGAAGCTAGCCCAATCCATTAATTTCACGTTCCGCTATATGGATGATGTCATTTCACTAAATAATTCTAGGTTTGGTGATTTCGTTTACCGCATCTATCCCATTGAGCTTGAAATAAAGGATACCACAGATACAGATATGTATGCTTCATATCTTGACCTGCACCTCGAAATTGACAGTGAGGGGCGGCTAAGAACGAAACTTTACGACAAAATAGATTATTTTAATTTTCGCACTTTCCATTTATATGTAGCAACATTCCAGCAGCACATGCATATGGAGTACATATCTCTCAGTTGATACGATATTCCAGAGCTTGTGGTTCCTGTCAAGATTTCCTTGATAGAGGGTTGAACCAAGTGTTCCTCTTGGTTAAGCTGAAGTCATCACTTCGTAAGTTTAACGGTCACCACCATGACTTGGTTGATCACTATGGAATATCTGTGTCACAAATGACAACGGATATGTTCCACTTGTCGTAAACACTTTCCGGTCCTTTACTCATTCATAGCTTATCGCCGGGTTTGTAATTAGATTAACACGACGGGTGTCACTAGTGGAGCAGGAACTGCATACCCTTCCGGAGCACCTGAGTTCACTCCCGGTTTTTAGTGGGGTTCCTATTACTCGATCTTTAGTTTTATATGTATGTTTTTGTAGATCGTTGTTTGTCCTTTTGTACTTTTTCTTTTGACCATTGAGTTTTCTGTTCTTCTTCGATTTAAGGATTCTGATTAC
>MJUT01056728.1:103515-114654 GCA_002080005.1 Gigantidas platifrons
GGAAGCGAGAGGTTGGCGCCGTCAAATTTGATTCAATCCACCATTTCTTTAGAAATGCCTGTACCAAGTCAGGACCATTGCGGTTTTCCAGTTTCCCGGTTGTTGACTGATTTTGTCTGTTTATTGATTTATGAGTTTTGAATTTCCCTATGGAAGATTGCTCTGTGTTCGGTAATTTTGTTATTACCATTATTGCCCGATTTCTAGATTTTTGTGTAGTGTTTTGTAGACCATTGTTTGTCCTTTTGTCATTTTCCTTTTAACCGTTGTGTTGTCTGTCCTTCTATTAACTGCTTTTGATTATCCCTTTGGTATCTTTCAACGTTTCTTATTCTTAATACAGTATTTACGTGAGGACGAAAAAGGTTAACAACTCAACGTCTCAACGTTCTTTATATCATTGCTGTTCAACTAGTTCTCGGTGAGGATCTGCATTTACATAATTTATATAATTTATATATATATATAATTTATATATATATATATCCAAATAAGAGTAAATGCAGATCCTCACCGAGAACTAGTTGAACAGCTATGATATAAAGAACGTTGAGACGTTGAGTTGTTAACCTTTTTCGTCCTCACGTAAATACTGTATTAAGAATAAGAAACGTTGAAAGATACCAAAGGGATAATCAAAAGCAGTTAATAGAAGGACAGACAACACAACGGTTAAAAGGAAAATGACAAAAGGACAAACAATGGTCTACAAAACACTACACAAAAATCTAGAAATCGGGCAATAATGGTAATAACAAAATTACCGAACACAGAGCAATCTTCCATAGGGAAATTCAAAACTCATAAATCAATAAACAGACAAAATCAGTCAACAACCGGGAAACTGGAAAACCGCAATGGTCCTGACTTGGTACAGGCATTTCTAAAGAAATGGTGGATTGAATCAAATTTGACGGCGCCAACCTCTCGCTTCCATTACGGTTTAAAGGTTCCCGTTGTCACTAAAACAGCATTTACAACAATACTGGAAAAACAGGAAAAATAGCAGTCAAACAGTACCAAACTCAGTATCTAATATATCTCGTGAACCATCACCATCAACTATGAGTCCTTTGAAGTATTTTAATTACGACCGTAAATGTCAAAAGCATTTTTACGTCACACATTCACAAAAAATTTGTTTGACATTGTAAACCACGTATACCAAATAAGAACACCACTAAAATCGAGGATGAGCTGATGTGCACCGGCTGAGTACCCAGGTAGTACTCCCCATGCGACACTCATGTTATTACAAAGAAGAGTTTGAAGATACCAAAGGGGCAATCAGAAACCGTATATCGAAGAACAGACAACACAATGGCCAAAGGAAAAAGTACAAAAGGACAAACAACGATCGACTAGGCATAGATATAAAACTGAAGATCGAGTAAGACGAACCCCACTAAAAACCGGGGTTGAACTCATGTGCTCTGGAAGGGTAATCAGTTATTACAAACAATTGTGATTACGACAAACGGATCATATCCTCCTCTGTCATTCGTGACACAAAACTTCTGTAAAGGTGGACCAGTTTATGGCGGGAACCGTAAAACATTCTTAGTGATGACTCAATTCTTTATTCTAGTTCTATGAAAGAGGACAGATGGACTCAAACCCCATTTACATGATAGATAGTACACAAGACCATCGGAAGACAAAATCGTGAAACAATGGTCAACTTTAAACCAAAAACGTCATTTCTCGTAATTTGCGCTAAACTTGCAGTTTATATCAAATAAACAAGGGATGTGGATATGGTTAGGATAATTAACGCCAATTTCAACAATATTTCAGTTATATCCTGACAGTCAGTTTTATTGATAGAGGAAACTGGAGTGTCCCGGGAAAACCGCCTACCTGCGCAAGTCACTGACAAGCTTATCATATAAAGTTGTATCATGTACATCTCGCCATGAACGGGATTCGAACTCACAAGATTAGTGGTGATAGGCACTGATTGCATAAGTAGTTGTAAATCCACATACCATACGATCAAGACCTCGATATACATGTGTATATACCAAATGAGCAAAACATATTGCTGTTTCCTAATCTTGAAAAAATTCGATTCGAACTCACAACGATTTTGGCTGTATTGATTGCAGATGTTGCTAACCCTGCTTAGTGGGGTTCGTGTTGTTCGATCTGTAGTTTTGTGAGTAATATTTTGTAGATCTTTATTTGTCCATTTGTCCTTTTTTAATTGGCCATTGTATTTTCGTCCTTTGATTTACGTCTTCTCTTTACCCCATTAGTATCTTCAAACTTTGGATAAACTGATTGTCGTTGCATTTTCATTTTTCATATCAATAGCGGGATCCTTGTTCCACCAGTTTATATTACTCCTCGCTCTACATAATACGAAAGGTAACAGGATATTATACGTCTAGTATACGTATAATCCAAAGGTTTATGCTGAGACTCATTGTATCTTTTATTGTTTTCTGTGTGAGTTTGCCAATTCATTGAATGTCTTACCAGTGCTCAGTAATGTGTTTGTTCATACCCTTACTCATTTATTTTTATTATACAAGAGGTATGTTTCAGTTTATCTAATTGTACAGATATCTTTCATTTCAATTTGATTAAGATCACATCTCTCACTTGCCCCCTTACTGACATGTTACGGCGTGTGAGATCCGATGACAGTATATCTTAATGTCCAATTAAAATTGCGATAAAGAGATAACGAAAACGTAATTTTTTTAGTTAACCTGTTTTGCTTACTACGAGGAATCCGATTGGTAATCCGTATTTATCATATCATTAAATACTCATATCATAAGGTCACTGGCATGTGATCCATTTTGTGTGTTTTTTTCAGATCTCACACGTCGCGACGAGCAATGAGATTGCTTTCATTTTTACCTGGTTTTTATACAACTGCATCTTGAAACGTTGGAAGAAGAAATATTCATTTTGCTTACGGTCATTAACGATCTCAGAGTACTTGTTTTCTGCTTCATAGCCAAATGATACTAACTCCTCATTGTCATCAAGAAGTAAACATGTTGGTGTCTTTTGAGAGATATGTCTGTAACTTCCGTCATTCCATGCTTGATTTTTGACAATTTGCAGCGGATCCCTTTTGAAATCATCTCTCGACGAAAAGACATACCCAGAATATGCTGTCCCAAAGTCTAATGCGGCTACGAACAAATAATTATCTGTCAATGACGCCATATCAGATTTAATAGCATAGTATAATGGACGATGAATCTACAATAATAAAGAAATAATGAAGAAATAAAGAGATCTGCTTTCTTTAAATACAAGTGTAAAATTTGAGGAAGTATGATTAGTGGGTGGATAATCAGATGCACAAGGCTGAATTTCAGAAATATGGATTTTGTTGTTATGGTGTAATTTCCTCATATATTTTAGGCCATACATTTTTTAGAGAATATGACACTTTTAAATTATTTGGCTTTAAATTTCCAATCTTTTAACTTTGAACTTACCAGAAGAAGGTTATTCCAGAAACACGTCGCGCATACTGAATTAGATGTCAACGTTTTTATTAATATCACTATTAGTCCTCCAGAGTAGCATCCACCCAGTAGTCAGTGCTTCGATACTGATATGGTTTGTTAGATATACAGTTCTTATATAATGAAATTAATATTAAAACTAAAGTTCTCATCCCAATGGCATAGTTTACCTTAAAAGATTGTGGTTATCATGTTTACCCTGTTGTTTTATTGTTCTCAAAGTTTTTTTTTTTAAATATTTGGCTTTCCCATCTTATGACTTTTATTGTATGTGATGGTGAATATTCATGAAACGCGTCGTGCGCACTTAATTAGATGCCTACGTTTTTATTACACTATGACAACTTCTTACACATGTTATAGGCAGAAGATATATTGCACAAATACAAAGCCATAGATATAATGTTGAAATATTATTATCCGTGCTTCATATCTTCCCCTAGAATTTGAAATTGACAGTGAGGGGCGGTTAAGAACGAAACCTTACGACAAAAGAGATGATTTCAATTTTCCCATTGTGAACTTTCCATTTATACGTAGCAACATTCCAGCAACATCTGCATATGAAGTATATATCTCTCAGTTGATATGATATTCCAGAGCTTGTGGTTCCTATCAGGATTTCTTTGATAGAGGGTTGCTGCTAAAACGGAAGTTACTGAACCAAGGGTTCTTCTTGGTTAAGTTGAAGTCATCACTTCGTGAGTTTTACGGTCGCCACCACGACTCGGTTGACCGTTATGGAATAGCTGTGTCAGAAATGACCACGGATATGTTCCACTTGTCGTAAACACTTCCTGGTCCTTTCCTCATTCATGACTTATCACCGGGTTGGTAACTAGATTAACACCACGGGTGCCATTTGATGAGGTGAAACTGCTTACCCTTCCGGACCACCTAAGTTCAAACCCTCCTCCCCCAATTTTTAGTGGGCTTCGTGTTACTCGATCCTCAGTTTTATGTGTATGTTTTATTGGTCGTTGCTTAGACTTTTTCATTTGCCCATTGTGTTGTCTGTTCCTCTTTGATATACGGATTCTGATTACTCCTTTGGTATCTTCAAACTCTTCTTCCTGTGCATTAAATTAGATATCTACGTTTTTATTTTTCAGTACTTGCTACCAATCCTCGCTATGAATAAAAGATGGCCGTGGTCATGATCGTGTGGTAGTTGGTAGTATGTAATCAGTGCATATCATCACAATCAGCTCAAATTCCTCTCATGGAGAGGTGCACTCGATACAACTTTATTTCATGAAGTTTGTCAGTGACTTGCGACAGGTCGGTGGTTTTCTCCGAGCACTCTTTAATAAATTTGCACCCCACGATATATTTAAAACATTGTTTTATGTCGCATACCGGTATGTCTCGACTAGCCGTCTCTGGCCATATACTAGTAGATGATTTTAAAGAGCTAGGAGAATATCTTGATCCTCGTTTATTAATTTACATACAAATCATATTTAGCCTTATTCGTGACATTTTTATTTTAACAAATACAGATAGTTACACATATACTACGACATATCATACTTGTGCACTCATCCTAAAATGAACAGTTATACTAAGGCATCTCTGATGTGTACGCCCCCCTCACCGAGTTCTTCTCCACCTAATACGGACAGTTATTCTAAAGCATCTCTGAATTGTGCTACCCCCCCTCCCCGAGTTCTTCTCCACTCTCCACTTATTATGGACAGTTATTCTATTACATCTCTGATGTGTGGATCCCGAGTCCGTTTCACCATAATAAGGACAGCTATATTAATACATCTATGATTTGTGTCCCCGGGTTCGAATCCGCTTTATAAGTACAGTAGTACTAAGCATCTTTGAAATGTGCCCCCACCCCTGATTCCTTTTCATCTAATGGAGAAAGTTATACTGATACATCTCTGATGTGTGTAACTCGAGTTATTCTCCACCTAATAGGGATAGATGTTCTAACATCTGCGTGTCGGGTTAATATGGGGGGCCTCCATATGATACCCGTAATCTTTATGTAATAGATGTTTTGATACGTTATAAGACGTTCACATTTAATCCATTTTATTATTTTATATATTCTATCAAATTAATTTTCAAAACAGAAAGTAAACGTCCATTTTCGATCACAATTACATGATAAATTTGTACATTGAAATGTAATGTATAAAACAAAGATTCTGATAGTCACCTTGGTATCTTCAAACGTATTTTTCTTCATAGAATTTACCAAAATGTTCAATAATTTACCTTAGTTTTGTACAGACTTGAATGCGTTGACAATGATGTGCATAACACTGCTGGCCGTTAATAGATTACAGGAAAATCACAAATAAATATGTCCTGATAACGGTATATTTATATTTTTGTAACAGACGACCTACGATATCACCATATCTATGAATGTGGATTGTGAAGTCCAATCTTTTAATTTTTTATCGTATTCTTCACTGTAGTTAGTTTGTGAATTTTGTTATCACGTGATTCTCTTTTGTTGAATTGTCTGTCAGGATTGTGAATAGTTATTTTCACACTAACATGTGATGTCTGTGCTTCTTCGATTTACAGATTCTGATAACCTCTTTGGTATCTTCAAACTCTTATTGTCCCCCGACGCTTCGTCAAAGGGGACTATAGAAATGGGTGTCGTCCGTCCGTCCGTCCGTGTGTTTCGTTTCCAGGTGATAACTTGTGAATGAAAAGTCAGATTGAAGCTAGGTGTGGCTTGTAAGTGTATCTTATGAATATCTAAGTCAAGTTCGATAATGACAGTTTTTCGACAATTTTTAAAGAGTTGTGCCCTTTTTATACCTCAAAATTTCTAAGTATTTGGTTTCTAGATGATAACTTGTTAATCTGTGTTTTAGTGGTGTCCAGTACGAATTCATTCAATATCAAAGGACGTTCTTGTCGTTTCACAGTAGCATGACGTGTGTTACTAGTGGAAGAGGAACCTGCACTTCCAGAGCTGACGAGTTCCCCCAGCCTTAAGCGGGCTTCCTATTGCATAATCAATGGGCAATGACTATAAAATTTCAACAAAGCTTGTTGATCTAGTACAAATCGGACATCATTATCATATCATGAAATATAACTTGTTCTCGTCGTAATATACATGTAGTTGAAAAATCTCTCATTTGGTGTTGAACAACAATCGCTCACTCACTCAAATTCAATGAATATTTGTTCGACATGCTGAAGATAATAGATATACGTAACGTTTAACTCTATGAGGCATAGATCCTCCGAATTCATATCTTTGTTCTCTCATATATGTGTTAGCTTGCCTGTGACCTGATCGAAAGGACCATGTGAGCTATTGACTTTTTTTTTGTTAGTCTTCCGCCCGTCGTTGATTTCTTGCGTTAGTATTTTCTTCCCAAAAACCAATTTAACGCAAATTTTGACGCAGGAACAGCATACCCTTCCGGGGAACCTGACTTATTTTGTTGTATCAATGAATCAATGAATATTTGTTCGACATGCTGAAGATACACAAAGTTTAACTTTATGAGGTATAGATCCTCCGAATCCTTATTTTTGTTCCCTTGTATATATATATATATATATATATCCAATAAACATCTCTTCCAAGTTTGGTTCCAATTGGTTTAAGAGAAGAAGATTAAAATGTAAAAGCTTAAAGATGAGGACGCCGACGACGATGACGAACGTCCAGTGATGACAATACCTTTGGGTCAGGTAAGCTAATAAAAACATTTACCCCAGAAACTACAAACATTATTGAACTCATCTTGTGCATAATAATCATTCGATTGTCTCTTATCACTAGAATAACATGACAGGTGCCACTAGTGGATCGGGAACTGCTACCCTCCCGGAGCACCCTTGTTCATACCCTGTTTTTAGTTAAGATCGTGTTACTCGATCTTTAGTTTTATATGTAATGTATTGTAGATCGTTGTTTGTTTTCCCTTTTGTCCTTTTTTTACCATTGAGTTGTGTGTCCTTCTCCAATTTACGGATTCTGATGACCCCTTTGGTATCTTCAAACTCGTCTTAAATATGTTCCTATGGGAAATGTTTTTAATTAAATATGGGGAAAACTGAAATCGTTTAGTGGAGCAACTGGGCCATTTAAAAGTAAATTTTGATTGAATATTTCTTAGATGATCCTCTACAACATGTATATTAATTTATCGGAAATCGAAAATGGTCGCCACCGGAGGGTTTAGTTTAATAGAGGTCCCAATGGTAAATGGACAACATGAAAAAAAGTTGATAAACTACAAATATTGAATCCAAATTTTGTGTACATGATTACTGGATTGTTCCTGACAAAGTTTGTATCTGTAATCCAATATGTCTACCACCACAGAGCAAAGAATAGAATAGGACCTAATGGAGAAAAAAACATGTTTTGAGATATATTTGCTTTAAACAACTAAACCTTTCAAAGGGAAACTTGGATGGAATATTCCCTGAATTGTCGTCTACAGAATCTACACATTTCTGTGTCAATGAATAATTCCACGGAATAAGTGAGCAGTACAGGATTTTGCGAGTCTCTAGTTGGGTTCAATATGTATTTCCCCATATCTGTAGAACATAGACAAACTGACCTTTCCGTAAGCTTAAACAATATCGAGGATAATATTGCACTTCCGGTGGAATTCACATTCTGTTGGTTCACTTTTAATATTTGACTATTTCCGATTTTTTCGCTATTCCTCTGTGGATTGGCAAAAAACGATTTTTTCCAGTAGGAAATTTGAAATTTCCTCAAGGAAATGCAATTTTCCTTTGGGATTTTTTTATTTTTTAGAATTTTCATATCGAAAAATCTTTATCATTTAATTTTCTTTAAGGAAAAATGTTGAAATATAATAATGAACTTGTAGATTGTTCCTGGCCATTTGCTATCACTACTGATGTTGTGGATTCGACTCCCGCTCAGGGCGAGGAGTACAACATTATCTGATAAAGTTTGTCAGTGACTTGCGGGAGGTCGGTGATTTCCTCTGGGTACTCCGCTTTCCTCCACCAATAAAACTGACAGCCACCATATAACTGAAATATTGTTGAAAGTGGCGTTAAACACCATAAAACCAAATCTGGTCATTTGCTGCTGAAATTAACATAGATTATACTGCAAAAATGTCACATTTTATTTTAGTAGATAAGTATAAATATGTGGTGAGTATATTGAAGAAATTAAACAAATAGTTAAGAAGAGTTTGAAGATACCAAAGGGGCAATTACATCAAACCCATAATAAACACAGAAACATGTATTTACGGGGATGTGTCGTCAAGAAAAAGTATTATTTGCAAATTAATACCACAGATGTATTTTCTACATAGAACTCCTAAAACAATATGTAAAATTATATACAAAATCAATCGTAGTTATTATATACACATTAATACATTGTCTTTTCCATCCCAACCTGGCATCATCCAGAGATTATCATATCAGCTATCAATTGCGTCTCGGCTGATATAGGCCGTGGGCCGGGCAATATTGATATTTTCATCACATACTTCCGAAAAATTGTTTTTACGAGGCAAAGAGACCTAGCTAAAAATCAACGACTTGATAAGGAAGTTAAATTATGAATTCAACAGATATATTTTCAGAAAACTAATGTCCAACAAGAGCATCATTACATCCATAAATATTAATAGTAAAACTTCCTATGAATGCTTTTCAAAACGTGGAGTTGACTTCCGCTCGTTAGTATGTAAAACTAACATATGAATGTTGAGTATATGATTCAAATTAAATCTAAGACTGTTGTACATTCTACTCCAGACGTTTTATCAAATGCAGTGACTTTAAGTTCAGTGTTGCCAAAAATCATATCTACACGGAACTTGCGTATCTCTTCAGATGGGTCTTGTACGTCAACTGTTAAGCTTCCTAATTTTGTACAACCTTCTACATCTGTATATTGTGGACACTCTATTGTTGACTGAAAGATACTAAATGGTACTCTACTTTGAAATGGTACTGAAGTTTGTAGTCCACCAGTGATTTTAGCTCCCAGTTCTACAACAGACCCTGTTTTTATGTAAGTGTAAAATATATTGCTACACTCTTTCTTTCCATTTACTACAACACACCGGCCTGGTTCATGGATGTCTGGATTAAAATCTTCATGGGCTTCAACACCGTAAGTATATCTGGCAATTCTGGCCACTATGTAGTCGGGTTTATGTCCGAATAAGACTGCTCCTTTCAAAACCGCTAATTCTGCGTCTTCTGGAACTATCACATGGTAGTTTGGAAAGAAAGATTTTATGTTGTCTTGGATTATTTTGCAGCCAGAAAATCCACCAACTAGGACGATCATTTTCAAATTTGATCCTTTCATCTTCTTTAAAACGTCAGAAATTAGCTCAATAATTCTTTCTGATGCCTGTTTGAACATATCTATTATCAAATTAGCATCAATTCTCATTTTGTCATACCGAAGTATCATCTTACCCTTGTAAGTCGAAGACTGAATAACTGCTTCAAAATCTTCCTTGAGATGTTTCTTACAAATATCATCAAGGATAGCCCTTGGAATGGTCATCTTGACTTTGTCCTCTTTATCTGTATAAACGGTTCGTTTTACAGCTTCAAATTCTCGGAATATATGTAGATATGCTTCCGGGTCTTCTCTTTTCATTGCATTCAGCAATGGTGCTCCTACAAGTTTAGCAAATATCTGATAGAACGCATTATCGACAGATGTTCCACCACAATCTCCGCCAGATGCACGACACAGTTCCTTCAAGCTGCCATTGCTTAATTTTTCGTGGACGGTAATGTCAGCTGTGCCTCCTGAAAATAAAACTCAATTTAAGCATGTTATAACTACTAGATTTGCATTAGTACGCGTGTTAAACTTTTTGGAGGTCAGGGTTAGGGCTGTTATGCTTAACGCCACTTTCACAATATTTCAGTGGCGGTCAGCTTTATTGGTAACGGGAGTATCTGGAGAGAACCACCGACCTGACGCAAGTTTCTGACAAACTTCATCACATAACGCTATATCGTGTACACCTCGTCAAGGGCGAGATTCGAACTCACAACGTTAGTTGTGATGGGCACACATTGCATATGTAGTTGTAAATCCAACTACTATATGATCACGATCACGATGTATATGTATATGTGTATATATGTATATGTAAACGTCTAAAATGGTTTGTAAAACAACAACAAGTACACAAAACAAAGTGATAAAGAATTAAACACTTCGTTGAATGACAAAATGTTCGTCCCGCCGAGGGACTTTATCAATGTCTATTTAAATAATACTTAGAACCAATATGGCGTCTTAATTTCAAAAAAAAGTTTTTGACGGTCCATATACGGGACAAAAGAACCAGAAATTGCACATATGAAATTACATACATAAAAGAATTGAAATCCTACATATAAATTAATGAAAGTACAATAACAATAATATAAATACACAATCGGGCTACTCATTTAAATAAATGTTGAATTAGAAAAAAAAAATAAAAAAATAAAATGAGACATTATTGGTAAATGCATCAAATAGAACTGTCAAAAATATTATTTGTCAAAAATATTTTTGAAAACGGTATGATACCCAAACTCAATCACAATAACGGCCCACCAAAGTGTGGAATATATACTATGGGCCGATTGAGCAAACTGCATGTTCTAATAGGACTGGAAG
>MJUT01056728.1:117986-131039 GCA_002080005.1 Gigantidas platifrons
CATATATATATATATATATATATATATATATACCAAAGGAGCAAAAAAAAAATGGTGTTTCATAATATTGAAAACAATAAATGCTTTTATTAATCATGTAAATACATGCAAATTGCCTCTTTTCAAAATTTACGATTGACTGAGTTAGTGTCTAAACTTTGTCGAAAACAATAATGTCTTTACAGAATATCTGTTTTGTTCAGAAATGGTTTAATTTGTGTTGCAGATGAAGTTTTACTTTCTTGCATTGTTATTTTTTTTCCATTGTTTTACTTGTAAAATATTATTTTTCTTTTCATTTTATTTATGGTATTAAATATTAAATAATTGATTTAAAGGAAATGCAATTACATTCGATTTTTAACAGCACTGCGGGAACTGTCGCTTGAGATTTATAAATCGGAAAAATCGCAAGTTTGTTTTCGAAAATATCGATTTCATCAAATTGTGCACAAACCCCCAAGAACGTGGGGGTTATAATCAGCATTATGTGTTCAGGAACGCCAGCTGCCTAAGATATCTCTCAAAATTCCCAAATGTTGTATGGTCACCCGCATGTATTGGTCACCCTTAGTGTACCTGATGAAGGTTATTCCAGAAACGCGTCGTGCGCACTAAATTTGTCATTGTACATACCTCCGTTATCAACAACCATGTATTGTGTTCCTTCCTCAGACATTGAAAACCCCCTTTCAGCACCTTTTAGTTTTTCTGTTGGAAGATACTGGTAATATATGGATGCTGCCTCTGGCTCCAGTGCAATCAATAACTGGTTGTCTTTAATTCCAGCCTAAATTTATTAAAGAACAACACTAAGTTTAGAAATTACTCGGTTTTCTTTCGTATAGTTTGTAGGTTGAGACTCCTCATTCTGTTTTCATATCCTTGCTTCTAAAGTAATTCGTAACAAATTTATATCGGACAACCCAGTCTTCCTTCAAGACGGCGAACTTTACTAAAATAGATATTTCTTCAAATCTTAAATAGCTCAAACTACTAATATTAAAAGCAGGATATGTTATCCTTTAGACTACTTATATCATTTGTTTTCCTGTCAAAATTGTGCGTTTACCATGATGAAAACTATGCAACCGAGAAGTTACTGGCGAATCCGGATGCTTTCCCGATAGTGTAATCCAATGGACTGAAATATTGACAGTTGTAAATATTTTGCTACAAAATGTATTTTGTCTTTGGGGTTATTTATTTAATACATTTTATTATATACATTCCTGTTCTTGTTATAATTTTGTATATTTACCAAGTTGGCACTTTTTCGCATGAACTGTTTTGCTGCTTCTGACCATATTGCAGGTACTGTTAAAACCCATCGGATGTCCTTTGGCTCTATCTCGACTCCTCTTGCAGTAAAGGTAAGAAACAGATGATTCATGAGGGCTCTAATTGAGGTACCAAATACCTTCATGGCAGTTACAGGTTTACCGGCGATATCCTCAATGATCATTTCGCCTTTGATTTGCTAGGAGAAAAATGGATACGGATTAAGCAAGAACGACACACAAATCTAATCGGAAAATCGTAAAAACAGACAAAATTGATACCTTCAACACACATATATACATGCCCACTCATTCTCCTTAATTGATACAGACACTTCAATAAAAACAAATGGGCGGCGTAAGCTAGTTTTGATACGGTGATCCACGTGTTATCCACATGTGAGTACAATGTCGTCCTCACATAGAACTAGTTGAGTAGCGATGATATATAGAACGTTGAATCCCAATCTTAACCTCCCCTCTAAGTCAAATTATACGGTGATCCACGTGTTATCCTCATGTGCGTACAATGTCGGTCCTCACACAGAACTAGTTGAGTAGCGATGATATATAGAACGTTGAATCCCAATCTTAACCTTTTAGTTCGTGACTCAAATACTGCATTAAGTATAAGAAAAGTTTTAAGATACCAAAGTGTTAATAAAAAGTCGTAAATCGAAGGAAAGACAATGCAACGACTAAAATAAAAATAATAAGAGGACAAACAATGATATGCAAAGCACTACACAGGAATACCCTCGGTCATTCGTGACAAAAAAGTATGTAAGTGTGGACCAGGTCGCAGTGGTAACCGTAAAACATTCGAAGTGATTACTTCCACTTTCATTCTAGTTCTGTGAAAGAGGACAGGTGGCCTTAACAATCATTTAAATGTTAGATAGTACACACAACCATAAGAAGACAAATTCTAGAAACAATGATGAACTTGGAACCAAAAACGTCATTTCTCGTCATTTGCGCTAAACTTACAGTTGATATCAAATGAACAAGGGTTGGGGGTTAATTGCCACTTTCAACAATATTTCAATTATATCTTGGTGGTCAGTTTTATTGGTGGAGAAAGCTGGAGATACCCTCGGAGAAAACCGCCTATCTGCGCAAGTCACCTACAAATTTATTACATAAATTTGTATCAAGTACACTTCGCCATAACGGGATCCGAACTCACAGGGTTAGTGGTGATAGCTAATGATTGCATAAGCAGTTGTAAATCCAACTACCATACGATCACGGCCACGATATACATGTATATATACCAAATGAGCAAAACAAATACTGTTTCCTAATCTTGAACAAAGTCGATTCGAACTCGCAACGATTTTGGCTGCACTGCTTGTATTGTTCGATCTATAGTTTTCTGAGTAATATTTTGTCGATCGTTATTTGTCCATTTGTCCATTTTTTAATTGTTCATTGTATTGTCCGTCCTTTGATTTACGTCTTCTGTTTGCTCCTTTGGTATCTTCAAACTTTGGACAAACTGATTTTGGTTGAATTTTCATGTTTCATATCTATAGCGGGATCCTTGTTCGATCTGAGTTTGCCAGGTCATTGAAGTTCTGTTCCAGTACTCAGTAATATGTTTGTTCATACCCTTATTGATTCTTTTATTTTCCAACAGGTATTTTTCTGTTTATATTATTGTACAAGATGGATATTTCATTTCAATTTTATTAAGATCACATCTCTCACTTGCCACTTTATTAATATTAAGAGTTTAAAGACACCAAAGTGGTAATCAGAATCCGTACATCGCAGAAGAACAGACAAAACAAATGGCCAAAAGAAAAAGTACAACGGGACAAACAACGATCTACAAAACAAACATATAATACTTAAGATCGAGTAACACGAATCCCACTAAAAATAGGGAGTGAACTCAGGTGCTCCGGAAGGGAAAGCAGTTCCTGCTTTACTAGTTACACCCGTCATGTTAATCTAGTTACAAACCAGCTGATACGTCATGAATGAGGAAAAGAACGGGAAGTGTTTACAAGTGGAACATATCCGTGGTCATTTCTGACCCAGATATTTCATAACGGTTTTTTCAGATCTCCTACGCCGAAACGAGCAAATGAGAGATGTGATTTTAATCAGATTGTATAAATTGTTTACCTTGTTTTTGTACAATTGCATCTTGAAACGTTGGAAGAAGAGATATTCATTTTGTTTGTCGTCAATAACGCTGTCAGAGTATTTGTTTTCTGCTTCATAGCCAAATGATACTAATTGCTCCTTGTCATCAAGAAGCAAACATGTTGGTGTCTTGAGTGAGAAATGTCTCTGACTTCCGGCATTCCATGCTTGATTGGCGACTATCTTTTGCGGGTCCTTTTTGAAATCATCTCTAAACGAAAAGGCATACCCAGAATATGTTGTCCCAAAATCTATCGCGGCTACGAACAAATAATCATCTGTCAATGAAGCCATAACAGATCTAATAGCCCATTGGACGATAAATCTACAATAATAAAGAAACAATGAAGAAATGATTTAGCAGCATAATGAATGATATATCTACAATAATAATAATAAAAAAAAGAATAAATATAACATCTGCCTTCTTCAAATACAAGTGTTAAATTTGAGGACGGAGGCAAAATCCAAAAGATGGATTATAAGATGCATTAAAAGTTATTTAAGAAAAAGAAATTTTGTTGTCGTGGTTTATTTTCCTATATATTTTAGGCCCATAAAATGTATAAAGAAAATTACACTTTTAAATTATTTGGCTTTCTAACCTTTTTACCTTGAACTTACCTGATGAAGTTTATTCCAGTAACGCGGCGTCCGTATTGAATTCGATATCTATGTTTTATCACAGGGTGGGTATCTCTGCTGGTTGACTATTTCAAACAGCGTTATATTGCTGGGTTTGACAAATGCTCCACGAAACCTCTTTCCAAATTAGTAACATGTATACTATCGGCAGTCAAAACCGGGCTTCATAGTTACTGTGACACTAGCTACTCGTGGGGTGGTGTGAATCAGATGTGGTTCTGAAGAAGTCTAAAGATCTGTACATACAATCTAAGTCCCTCTCCCCCTGCAATAGCATTAACATATTTGACTTTATACCCTATGCACACTAATTCCTCACTCTAAGCTGAATTACAGATTAAGAGAGTTGGTCCAACTGTGTTTCATAGACAAAGAAAGGCCAACGTAGATACAAATACCTTGTCCTAAAAAACCACTCAGATTCTACCAAAAGGTTCTCTGAAACAGATATCATGCTGGAGTTTTTTATTGACATGCTTATTATGCTTGGTGGACGTATTTTTCAACCGACAGTCGGCATACCTATGGGTACAAACTATGCTCCTCCTCTCTCCGACATGTTCCTTTATTCGTATGAGATAGACATCATATATGGACTTCTCACGAAAAACGAAAATAAGCTAGCCCAATCCTTTAATTTCACTTTCCACTATACGGATGATGTCCTTTCACTAAATAATTCTAGGTTTGGTGATTTCGTTTATCGGATCTATCCCATTGACCTTGAAATAAACGATACCACAGATACAGATATGTATGCTTCATTTCTTGACCTAAACCTCGAAATTGACAGTGAGGGGCGGATACGAACGGAACTTTACGACAAAATAGATTGTTTAAATTTTCCCATTTTCCATTTATATGTAGCAACATTCCAGCAGCACCTGTATATGGAGTACATATCTCTCAGTCGATACGATATTCCAGAGCTTGTGGTTCCTGTCAGGATTTCCTTGATAGAGGGTTGAACCAAGTGTTCCTCTTGGTTAAGTTGACGTCATCACTTCGAAAGTTTTACGGTAACCACCATGACTTGGTTGATCGCTATGGAATATCTGTGTCACAAATGACCACGGATATGTTCCACTTGTCGTAAAACACTTCCGGTTCCTTTACTCGTTCCTAACCTATCACCGGGTTTGTAACTAGATTAACACGATGGGTGTCACTAGTGGAGCAGGAACTGCTCACTCGTCCGGAGCACCTGAGTTCACCCTCGGCTTTTAGAGGTTCGTGTTACTCGATCTTTAGTTTTTTATGTATGTTTTGTAGATCGTTGTTTGTCCTTTTGTACTTTTTCTTTTTGGCCATTGTGTTGTCTGTTCTTCTTCTATTTAAGGATTCTGATTACCCCTTTGGAATCTTCAAACTCTTCACGTTTGATCATTTTTTTAAATTTATTCTATCAAACAAATTTTCAAAACAGAAAGTAAAAATACATTTTCGATGACAATTACATTATAATTTTGTTCATTGAAATTGAATTGATAAAGCAAAGATTCTGGTTGTTCCTGTGGTTTCTTCAAACTGATTTATCTTCATAGAATTGATCAAAATGTTCAATAAATTACCTTAGCTTGTACAGACTTGACCACTTATTAGACGGTAAGTGTGGGCGTTGAATGACGCCATCGTGACACAAAATAAAAAATGAACTCAGAATAATGTATTTTCAAAGCCATTTGGACGGGACAATATTGTAAATTAAACAATTACAAATAATATATTTCGCAAGATACAAGAAAAATGTAAACTAGTCATTAATATAAAGATAGCCCCGCATTTTTCCAACAGCCAAATGTTTCTACACAAGCAATGACTAATTAAGCCGAGGAATTTCACAAAATCATAAAACTATGCGGAATTTATCGAGTAAACAAAAGCATATTTTGCAACTAAATTGGCAGGTGTCATATGGTATTTTGATCCCCATGGTATATTGATCCCTGTGTCAATTTTCATATGGTATATTGACCACGGGGTCGATTTTTCGTCATTGTATTTTGAACCCCTTCATGGTAAATTGACACTCCTCATTTCTACAAATAGAGAGGGGTTCTTATTACCATGGGTAGGGGGTCAAAATACCATGAATAGGAGGTTCGATATATATAATGGGTAGGAGGTCAAAATACCATGGGTAGGGGAATCAATATGCCATGGGTAGGGGTGCGATATACCATTGATAAGGGGTTCAATATACCAAGGGTAAGGGGGTCAGAATAAAATGGGTAGGGGGTCCAAATACAATGGGTAGGGGGTCAAAACACCCTTCATAGGGGTTCGATATACCATGGATAGGGGACAAAACACCATGAATAGGGGATCAAAATACCATGAGTAGGGGGTTCGATAAACCATGGCTAAGGGGGTCAAAATACCATGGATAGGGGGTTTGATAAACCATCGGTAGGAGGTTTGATATACCATGGGTAGGGAGTTCAATATAGACCATGGGTAGGGGGCTCGATATACCATGGATATAGAGTTCAATATACCATCGGTAGGGGGTCAAAGTACCATGGGTTCGATATACCATGGCTAACGGGGTCAAAAGATCATGGGTAGTGGTGTCAAAATACCATAGATAGTGGGTTCGATATACCATGGGTAGGGGGTTTTATATACCATTTATAGGGAGTTCAATATATATCATGGATAGTGGGTTCAATATACCATCGGAAGGGGGCTCAAAATACCATGGGTAGGGGTCAAAATACCATGGATAGGCGGTTGATATACCATGTGTAGGGGGTCAAAGTACCATGGATAAAGGAGTTCGATATACCATGGGTAGGGAGGTCAAAATATTATGGATAGGGGTTTCGATATACCATTGGCAGGGGGTCAAAATACCATGGGTATGGGATCAAAATACCATGGGTATGTGGTACAAAATACCATGGGTAGGGATTCGTTATACCATGGGTTGCGGGGTCAAAATACCATGAATAGTGGGATCGATATACCATGGGTAGGCGGTTCGATATGCCATGGATCGGGGGTTCAATATACCATTGGTAGGGGGTCAAAATACCATTGGTATGGGGTCAAAATACCATGGATAGGGGGTTTTATATACCATGGATAGGGGGACAAAATACCATGGGTAGGGAGCTCGATATACCATAGATAAGGGTCAAAATATCATGGCTAGGGGGTCAAAATACCATGGGTAGCGGGGTCAAATACCATGGGTTCGATATACCTTGAGTAGGTGGGTTGATATACAATGGATAGGGGGTTAAATATAGCACGGGTAAGGGGTTCAAGATACCTAGGGTAGGGGGTTTGAAATACCATGGATAGCGGTTTGATATACCATGGGTATGGGGTTCCATTTTGAGATTTTATTTCAAGTGTGATTTTATTGGGTTTTTTCTTTTGATTCATTATAAATTTTTCATTGAATTCTTTTGAAAAATTCCTGTTTGGAGTATGGCAACAAATTTGTTGCAGTTTTTACTGTTGCGGTGATATGAACAACAGTCCTATTTTACTGTTGCTGTGATATGAAAGGCCCAACAGTCCTATTTTACTGTTGCTGTGATATGAAAGGACCACCAGTCCTATTTTACTGTTGCGGTGATATGAAAGGGCCAGCAGTCTTATTATACTGTTGCTGTGATATGAAAGGGCCAGCAGTCCTATTATACTGTTGCTGTTATATGATAGGGCCAGCAGTCCTATTATACTGTTGCTGTGATATGAAAAGGCCAACAGTCCTATTTTACTGTTGCTGTGATATGAAAGGCCCAACAGTTCTATTTTACTGTTGCTGTGATATGAAAGGACCACCAGTCCTATTTTACTGTTGCGGTGATATGAAAGGGCCAAAAGTCCTATTTTACTGTTCCGGTGATATGAAAGGACCAGCAGTCCTATTTTACTGTTGCTGTGATATGAAAGGGTCAGCAGTCCTATTTTACTGTTGCTGTGATATGAAAGGGCCAGCAGTCCAATTTTACTGTTGCTGTGATATGAAAGGACCACCAGTCCTATTTTACTGTTGCGGTGATATGAAAGGGCCAAAAGTCCTATTTTACTGTTCCGGTGATATGAAAGGACCAACAGTCCTACTTTACTGTTGCTGTGATATGAAAGGATCAACAGTCCTATTTTACTGTTGCGGTGATATGAAAGGGCCAAAAGTCCTATTTTACTGTTGCTGTGATATGAAAGGGCCAACAGTCCTATTTTATTGTTGCGGTGATATGAAAGGACCAACAGTCCTATTTTACTGTTCCTGTGAAATGAAAGGTCCAACAGTCCTATTTTACCGTTGCTGTGATATGAAAGGGCCAACAGTCCTATTTTACTGTTGCTGTGATATGAAAGGCCCAACAGTCCTATTTTACTATTGCTGTGATATGAAAGGACAAACAGTCCTATTTTACTGTTGCGGTGATATGAAAGGACCAACAGTCCTAGCCCTTACCCATTGTATGTTGACCCCCCTACCGATGGTATTTTGACCTCCCTACCCATGGCATATTGAACCCCCTACCCATGGTATATTGAACCAACTAGCCATGGTATATCGGACCACCTACCCATGGTATTTTGACCCCGCTACCAATAGTATATTGACCCCCTATCCATGGTACATTGAACCCCCTATCCATGGTATTTTGACCCCCCTATCACTGTTATATTGACCCCCCCCCTACCAATGGTATATCGAGCCCCTTACCCATGGTACTTTGACCCCACTACACATGTGGTATATTGACCCCATACCCATTGTATATCGAACCCCCTACCCGTAGTATTTTGACCCCCTACCTATAGTATTTTGACCCCTTGCCCATGGTATATTGACTCCCCTACCAATGGTATTTTAATCCCCCTATCATTGGTATGTCGAATCCCCTACCCATGGTATATCGAACCCTTTATCCATAGTATTTTGACACCCTACCCATGGTATTTTAGCCCCCTACTCATTGTATGTCAAACGCCCTACCATGGTATTTTTACCCCTAACCATGATATATCGAGCCCCTTACACATGGTATTTTGACCCCTTACCCATGGTATTTTGACCCCCTACCCATGGTATATCGAGCCCTTATCCAAGGTATATCGACCCCCAACTCATGGTATATTGACCCCTCTACCCATGGTATATCGAACCCCCTATCGATGGTATATCAAACCACCTACTAGTATCTATTGTATATCGAACCCCCTACCCATGGTATTTTGACCCCGCTACCCATGATATATTGAACCCCTATCCATGGTATATTGAGCCCACTACCCATGGTATTTTGACCGCCTACCCATGGTATATTGAACCCCCTATCCATGGTAGCCCTTACCCATGGTATGTTGACCTCCCTACCCATGGTATATCGACCTCCAACTCATGGTATATTGAACCCCCTACCCATGCTATATTAAATCCCCTATCCATGGTATATCGAACCCCTTATTCATGGTACATTGAGACCACTACCCATGGTATTTTGACCGCCTATCCATGGTATATCGAACCACCTACCCATAGTATTTTTACCGACTTACCCATGGTATATTGACCCCTACCCATTGTTTATCGAACCCTCTACCCATGGTATTTTGTCCCCCTACACATGGTATATCGAATCCCCTACCCATGGTATTTTGACCCCCCTACCCATGGTATATTGAACCCCCTACACATGGTATATTGAACCCCCTATCCATGGCATATCGAATACCTGCCTATCTCTTGATTAGAAATGGAGGGTTTCAAAATACCATGGGGATTCAATTTACCATACAGGAGGCGGGTCAGTTTTCAATAAGGGGGGGTCAATATACCTTGGATACAAATTTACCCCTGGGTCAATATACCACGGGGGTCAAAATACCATATGACACCGAGACCAGATCAAAATTTAAAATAGTCGTAGATGCAAAAATACATTGCTTAAGATATGGAGAATATGTACATGTCATCACATTTTTGCAGAAGTTATTTAAAATAGTTTATTTGATCATTTCTTGATCTTTCCCGTGCATTGTATAATTAAATCACGTGGTGACCATTAAAGTTGGATATCCTTTATTGCGTACTACATATACACTTTCTATGACTAGAATAAGGAACTATTTAATTTAAGATAACTGTGTGTAAATACATGTTTTGAAAAATATTAAGACATTCATATTTCATCCATTTTATTTTTTATATATTCCCTCAAGCGAATTTTCAAAACAGAAAGTAAAAATACATTTTCGATTACAATTACATTATAATTTTGTACATTGAAATTGAATTGATAACACAAAGATTCTGATTGTTCCTTTGGTATCTTCAAACTTATTTCTTCCTAGAATTTATCAAAATGTTCAATAATTTACCTTAGTGTTGTACAGACTTGAATAGTATTTAACCAGGATGTTTATTACACCGTTGGTATGGGTGATTATATATTACAAAGAAAGACCAAATATATATGTCCTGATACGGGTACATATTTAAATTTTATAATAGGTGACCTACGACATCATCATAAATTACGGGGTTTTAACAGCTAGGAACAGTAAACCCTATCTTATCCTGAGTTCACCGCGGATTTTTAGTGAGGTTCTTGTTATTCGATCTTTACTGTTATAAATATGTATGTTTTTGTAGATCGTTCTTTGTCCTTTTGTACTTTTTCTTTTGGCCATTGTGTTGTCTGTTCTTCGATATATACGGATTCTGATTACCCCTTTGGTTTCTAAAAACTCTTCTTATGCACGTTGTTTGTAAATCAGACATTTTTAATTTTATTGGTTTTTTTTCACCGTAGTTGCTTTAGCCTTTGTCTTGATTGTGAATTGTTCTTTTGTTATTGCATGTACATTTTGTATATGATTCACTTGATTAGTTTTTGTCTGTAAGGAGTGTGAATGTTTACTTTTACACTGTTCAGTACGCATTCCATATCATAGGATGTTTTTATTGTTTTCACAGGATCATGATAGGTGTCACTAGTGGAGAGGTAACATAAGCTTCCATAGCGCATGAGCCGACCGCCGACTTTTATCGGGTTCGTGTAGCAATTTTTTATCCCCCGCGAAAGCGGTGAGGGATATAGTAATAGCGCCGTCCGTCCGTCACACTTTCTTGTTTACGCGATAACTTGAGTAAACATGGATGGATTTGAATAACTTTTTGCATGTGGCTTGTAATTATCATTATCTTGGATGGGTTATTATTACATGGAAATATTTGAAGCAAGAGTTTTGGGGAAAAATCTTAGTTTTTGGTTGAAAAATCACAAATTTTGAGAATTGTGTCTTTTTTCCGCGATAACTTTAGTAAACATGGATAGATCTGAATATTTTGTGCATGTGGCTTGCGATTATCATTATCTTGGATGGGGTCTTATATGGAAATATTTGAAGCAAGGGTTTTGGGGGAAAATCTTAGTTTTTGGTTGAAAAATCACAAATTTTGAGAATTGTGTCTTGTTTACGCGATAACTTTAGTAAACATGGATAGATTTGAATAATTTTTTGCATGTGACTTGTAATTATCATTATCTTGGAGGGGAAGTCTTAGTCGTTGGTTGAAAAATCACCGATTTTGAGAATTGTGTCTTGACTCCATCCTTCAATGAAGTGTGTTATACATTAAGACTGCAAGGCTGCTTTCTATCAATATATAAAACTAAATATTATGCAAGTGCGGGGGGGGATACGTCGCACATTTATGCGCTAGGCGGTTCTTTTATTGTTTTCTGTGTAGTATTTTGTCGTCTATTGTTTGTTTCTTTATTCATGTTGTTTTGTCTATCCACCTGCTGTGTATCTATTTTTTATATGTTTATTAATCGTTGGATGTTCAAAGGAGGATACGTTGCGGCAATCGGTCGGAGTAGGGTGTTATCCCGTTTTCGGCTTGCCGTATGCAAATAGTATCGCCAAGTCTGATGACTGACAATATATAATTTGATTGATATATCGATGCTACTAGTTGGTGGGATGCAGGGCCTACAAGAGAAATGTTGCAAGGCAGAACAAGACTACTTTGGCACCCGAAGGACCGACTAAGACTTCTCTCAAAATAGAAGAGTTGAGGTCAAATAAAACCTATATATGATCAACAACCAGAAATCAGAAGTCTAAGTGAATTTTACACAATTATCTTTTTTCTAAATAAACTAAAAATAGTTAAAAATACCTTTAAAAAAAGAGAAAAATCAAAATAAAATATATATTAATGGTTGGATGTTCACAGGCATTGCGGCATCCTGAATCTGAGGTTAGCTTGTAAAAATCCGCGAAAATAGCAGACACACATTTCGATTATAGATAAGAAATTATTACAAATTTAGCATTTTTATTCGTATCATTTTAATTTAAAGTTCCCCAAAAATACGAAACAACGCCTTTTTATTACCTCTTTGATATCTTCTAACTCTACTTCTCCTAATTAGTATCGCATCGGTGATGGATTGGCTATCGTGTTCTGTTAGAGTGTGGTAGATCGTGGGTTTGAGCCGCGATCTGGTCAAGCCAAAGACTATAACTTCCACTTCTACTTTATAAGAGGCCGACTTCAACTAATTACTAGAGGTACTGCGCGTGAAGCGCTATAATTAACAAATTTTAGGAAAAGACAAAAATTTATATAATTTTTTTAGTTTAGATTCTAAGATAAAACTATATACAAAAATATATGAGTGAACGAATGGTTAATGACTGAAACAGCCAATTTAAATGACTCACCAGAGTCACTCGCCACAGTGTTCAGGGGGAAACTGTTCCAGTTTCATAACATTGGTATTTGTTGCTTCTCAGCTAAACACACAGCATTAAGGAGAAAAACCAAAGACTGGTTGGCTCGGAATCAGGATAATAGGTCTTGAGTTGAGCGACATGTCTACCCACATATTATTGTTTCAGTCGGAATCAGGATAATGGGTCTTGAGTTGAGCGACATGTCTACCCGCAGATTATTGTTTCAGTCGGAATCAGGATAATGGGTCTT
>MJUT01056730.1:55211-66630 GCA_002080005.1 Gigantidas platifrons
TACCAAAGAGGTAATCAGAAGACGTAAATCAAAGATACCAAAGAGGTAATCAGAAGACGTAAATCTAAGATACAAAAGAGGTAATCAGAAGACGTAAATCAAAGATACCAAAGAGATAATCAGAAGACGTAAATCCAAGAACAGACAAGACAATGGCTAAAAGAAAAAGGACAAAAGGACAAACAATGATCTACAAAACACGACACAAAAAATTAAAGATCGAGTAACACGAACCCCCCAAAATCCGGGGAAAAACCTCAGGTGTTCCTAAAGGGTAGACAGTTCCTGCTCCACTAGTAGCACCCGTCGTGTTACTCTAGTTACTTACATTATATAGGAGATCCGGATTGTTTCCAAAGTCGCTTAAGATTGATCCTGGTATATCTTCCATTACATAATCTATTGGCAAGAACACTGTTATATGAAGTGCAACATTATTAAGTAAGGATGACAAATCACTGAAGTTCCTAATGACATTTCTCATCTTTCTGGAATAAAAATACATTTTGCATCAAACACAAAGAAATATATATGGTTTGACTTTCTAAAAGAACTTCTTTACATATTTTGACCTATGCATGATGTTGAGCCATCTCCCTGTTCACAAAACAAAACAGGAAACAAAATGCTTAAAATGATCAGATAGTATATTGCTAATTTCTAATAGTGTCAGGGTAAGGGGTATGGTATTTAACTTATATGGGTTAGGGTTATGGTGTTTAACGCCACTTTCAACAATATGTCAGTCATATCGTGGGGGTCAGTTTTATTGGTAGAAGAAACCACAGTACACAGATAAAACCTTATTACATAATGTTGCATCGAGTACACCTCACAATCAGTGCCCACCACTACTAACGTTGAGCTCCAATGACAATGTGAGTTCGAATCCCGCTCATAGCGAGGTGTACTCGATACAATATTATGTGATAAAGTTTGTCAGTGACTTGCAGCAGGTCGGTGGTTTTCTCCTGGTACTCCTCCAATAAAACTGACCGGCACAATATATCTGGAATATTGTTAACAAATGGCGTTAAGCATCATAATCCTAACCCTTAAATGCAGATCTATTTTCATACCCAATTTTTGTGGTCAACTTCAATCAAAATTATTGATGATTATCATTTAGCCCAGCACCGCATCGATGGTGAAATGGTTTACGTGTTCGCCTCGAGTGTGGTAGATCGTGAGTTCGAGCCCCGATCGAGTCAAACCAAAGACTATAACATTGGTATTTGCTGCTTCTCCACTAAGCACGCAGCATTAAGGAGAAAGAACAAAGACTGGTTGGAATCAGAATAATGTGTACGAGTGGAGCGACATGTCTATCAACACACTGTTGTTTCAATGACCTAGCACTATAAAAATGCAGGTCAGCATGTTGGGCTATTACAAAGGGACCTTATCATAATCTCATTGAAAATTAACTTTCTCTCTCCATGATATATCATAATCTCATTGAAAATTAACTTTCTCTCTCCATGATATATAAAATATCATGGAGAGAGAAAGTTAATTTTCAATGAGATTATGATAAGGTCCCTTTATATAGTTGAAAAATTGCTCAATTGCCGTTAAATAGCAATCACTCATTCACTCATTTAGTACTGTTACTAGTACTTACCCGAGTTGTGTAATATTGGCATCAATGGCTTGCCATACTGTATAATCGTTCTTGATAATGACATTGCTGATAAGATGGATCACACCGTTGGTACAACCTATGTCTGTTTCCTCTACTGTAATTTGCATGTCTTCTGTCTCTATGTAAATCCCGTCATCGTCTTTTATGACCGTCATTGTCTTGTTAGACATAGACATCAATGTAAGGCCATTCACTAAAGACACTTCGTGGATTGCTGCATTGATTATGTGGTTGTTAAGGGTCTAAAAAATAATGCAAAATTCACCATGTTGTAAATGACTGTCAGAGTAGGAATACAATGTAATCCCAACTACCATCCAATAGCAGGACTTCACGATGCTCCTTTTCTGAAGAAACGTTAGAAAGCTGAATGGAAGAGGGCTAAAGTTTGTCAGTGACTTGGGGCAAGTCGGTCGTTTTCCCCTGGGTACTTCGGTTTCCTCCACCAATAACTCACCGCCACGATATAACTGAAATATCGTTGAAAGTGGCGTCAAACACCATAACCCCTCGATTATTGCAATGAACAAAACAGTAATGAAGAGAACATTTTCGACCATTCCTGTTGAACTTGTTATTTCAAATGATCAACAAAAATTATGCATGAACTCTAAAATAGACCTCTGGTTTTGTAATCTATCAAACAAGGCATATCAGTTTCTGATTATTTGAAAGGTAAGCAATATTCTGTTTAGAAACCATATGTACATTTGAACTATATCTTTTCCAGATGGATATATAGATTGGCCAAATTCCTATGTCCACCATATGTAATAATGGTTTCCGACAACAGGGACGTTTAAACAGAGAGCATAAATGGTTTAATTGATGTTCCGCCGTTTTGTCTGATAATACATTAAGACAGCATAATTTTCGAATTAGACTGATCCCTGTGTAATAAATATTAACATTATGCATGGCTATAAATGGTCAAATAGTTCAAATGGTCATTCTTTATTGGAATTTTACAACCACATCGTTGTGTAATTGTTTGTATACTCTCCTTGAGTGTGTTAGATCGTGGGTTAGTGCAACAGTCGGGTTAAACCACATACATGTACTATTAAATTGCTATGTGTTGCATTACAATAAAGCATACAGAATTAAGGAGAAAGAGCAAAGACTTTGTGTCTCGGAATCAGGATAATGTGTCAGAATGGAGCAGAATGTTGTCTCAGTGAGCTAGCACTATAGAAATGCAACACTCACTCACTCACATGTATTTACCGGAAGAAGAGTTTGAAGGGTGAAATGAGGTGCTCCAGAAAGGTAAGCAATTCCTGCTGCATTAGTGGTACCCGTCATTTTACTCTAAAATATATTTGTCGCTACGTACTGTTGTAATCACATCTACTTTTATATGTTTATGATGCTAATATTTGTTTCTTATCTGTTTTTTTTTTATTTTCACGACAGTGTGGTATTTTATACTTTTCATTTTTTCAACCACAATCTTTTAAGTACCGGTACATTTTTTTTTTACAAAAGTAAGCGTTACCTGTATTAGAAGAGAAACGTCACTGTTAAATTGTTGTTGTTTAGTGGACGGCAGTTTGGCGAAGGCTGTGTCTGTTGGTACAAAGACTGTTCTATTGCCATTTGTAAGATATGATTTTATCATGTTTATTTCAATGGATGGCCGGTCCAAATATAACTTGAATGTTCTGAAATAAAAATAACACCAGTTTATTGTGGATTTAGAAAAAAATTAAAACAATTTTTTTTAACATTTTTTTAATTTTTTTTATTTAAGATTTTTATTGTGACAATAGAGACATTTACACAAACATAAAGAGACACGATAGCTACTAGAAAAAAAATGAAAAAAGAAACGATTTATATACAATACAGTAAAACCTGTCTTAAGAGGACACTCGAGTGAGGGGGAAGGGGTGGTTTTTTAATACAGGTGACATCTTATTGAAGATGCTAATTACACAAATTGCACTAGAATGCGAATTTAAAATGAAGGTCCTCCAATACGGATTTTTGCAATTTTTCAACTCTTGTTTTCAATTCCAGATAACTTGAATGGCAGTTAATTATGAATAATATAAAGACATTAGCCATATTAAGCTTTTATCATTTCCAGATAATTTGAATAGCAGTTAATCATGTCCTTTTTCTATTGGTCATGGTTTTGTTTGCCCTTCTTCTATTTACAGCTTCTGATTATAACATGGTATATTTTGTATATTCAAACTTTACATAATTACAAATATTTGTATAGACATTAACATGCCTTTTAACGGTACGTGATACGTCTGAATACATATGTTGAACACATGTTCTTTAGATATATTGTATTTGCAAATGCAACTGTACCATACGATCATGCCAACCAGAAATTAAAGGTATTAACAGAAATGATATCAAGAACAGTTTGACGATACCAAAGGGTAATCAGAATTCGTAAATCGAAGAAGCACAGACAAAGGCCAAATGAAAAAGGACAAAAGTACAAACAGCGATATACAAAAAAAAAATAAAATAAAAAAAATAAAAATAACTACACAGAAACTAAAGATTGAACAACATGAACCCCACTTAAGACCAGATGTGAACTCGGGTGCTCCGGAAGGGTAAATAGTTTCAGTTCCACTAGTGCTAACCTGATATGTTGATAACTACACTGAAACTAAAGATTGAACAACATAAACCCCACTTAAGACCAGATGTGAACTCAGGTGCTCCGGAAGGGTAAATAGTTTCAGTTCCACTAGTGCTAACCTAATATGTTGATGAAAAATCCTATACACTATACCGGTATATATGTAGAGACAGTAACATAGTTTCTGGTTCCTATCCGAATTTCCTTGATAGAGGGTTACTGCTAACAAGGACTCCCCTCCCAGAGAGTGTGCCGAGGGTAGAATAGGCACCATGTTTCTCCGTCCTAGAGGCACTAGTCCTGTTAAAGAGGCCAACCCCACGGGAACCCCGGGGTATAGAAATGGGACCAAGAGCTTCTTCTGCTTGAAGGGGCGTCCGTTGGTTATGCGGGATGTATAAATCCACAACCAACCCGTCCTTCGGATGAGACGTAAATAAAACGAGGTCCCGTGTTGAGAGATTGCCACCCTCTTCGCACGTTAAAGAACCCAGTGTAACAGCTCATTTTGAGCATTATGCTCATGATGAGTGGTCCATAGGAGACCTGTTGCACTGCCTAAATTCTCCGTCCCTACCCATCACCTTTCCTTGTTTCGAGTCCCGTGGCGTTTAAAATGTTTTGCCCATTGGCCTATCCGTCCACCGTTTTAAACCTACATATTGATTTATTGTAAACCAATCAGCTAACAAGGAATTTAAGCTACTGAGCCATGGGTTCCTCTTGGTTAAGTTGAAGTCATCACTTCGAAAGTTTTACAATCGCCACCACAAACTGACCATTGTGGAATATCTGTGTCACAAATGACCACGGATATGTTCCACTTTTCGTAAACACTTTCAAGTCCTTTCCTAGTTTATGACTTATTACCGGATTTGTAACTAGATTAACACGACGGGTGTCACTAGTGGAGCAGGCTCTGCTTACCCTTCCGGGGTCACCTGAGTGGGGTTCGTGTTACTCGATCTTTAATTTTATATGTATGTTTTGTTGATCGTTGTTTGTCATTTTGTACTTTTTCTTTTGGCCATTGTGTTGTTTGTTCTTCTTCGATATACGGATTCTGTTTGCCTCTTTAATATCTTCAAACTCTTCTTATCCCAGAAATCCGCTCTAACAAACTTACTGTGTATTCGGCAATCTTTGTAATGTCTGTACGATGTTCATATACACAAAGTACAGCAGATTATCTATGACGTGTATTACTCCATTGACTGTCGGAATGTTAGGCTGTAAAACCATGGCTTTAACTCCATTATTCTTAACATACACTAAAAATAAAACAGATACATTGTGAGTGTTGTTATATGGTCCTTAATATATTGTATACATATACCGAAACTAAACAATATCGTTCCTGTCCATGTTTATGTTGTCATTCTTTTATGTGATAGCTTGTACATGTTGTATTATCGGGTGGAGTCGAATGTTCGCAGGTGATTTAATTGTTTGTGGTTTTTTTTAATATATATTTGTATTCCGTTGGAGATCCAGTTCACTCTAATGGGGTTGGTCAAACTTATTAGTGTTTATCATCACTGTAAAAATATATTGTCAGTCACATCTTCACCATCATACTTTCTTTTGGTAGGAAATCTCAGCAACTTACAACGAATAAAACGGAAATATCCGCAGTCTTTGCTGTTTTCTGAAAACAACCTTATCCGTTGAGGTGCACATGTGCATTAGGGAACGAACTGATGCATCATTAACCCACCAACACATTGTACAATATACGTATTAGAGTATATACCTTTGCCATTTTCTCTGTAAAATTTAACATCACCCTGCATGGATGTCAGGGTTGGTATGTCGCCTTTTGAGGGAATAAACGATAATTTATCTCTTACTGTATGTGCATGGTATACCTACAATAGATATACAAAGTAGAACATGAAAAGAAAGTTAAAAAAAATAAATCGTTGGAATTTATGAATAATTAAACGTTACAGAATATATACCGACGGGGCAATCAAAAATGGGCAATCCCGAGAAATCTAGGGTAGACAAGACGAAGAAAAACAAAACAAAGGCATAACACAATATGTGTTGGACAACACTATGCCAAAATAAACACAAACAACGTAAATAAGACATGAGCCCTCCTACAAACAACTGGAGGTAATGACGAGCAGAACATCGTTTTTATGCGAAAATCGTAACGGACATCACAACACGAAATTCAGAACGTAAAGACACATAATAGGAGAACACAAAAAATTGAAAAGATGAGCAACACTGACCTAACCAAAAAACAGTGGTGAACTCTTCTGCATTATCTTGCCATAGGGTGGCTTGTTGACGCTCTTGTGAGCATTTATGTTGCTTTAATCAATTAGCACGACAGGGTCTACTCGGTAGGACGTTTACATTTTAAGGGTGTTTTATTTTGCTACAAAAATTCGTTTTATTCTTCTATTTTTAGAGATTGCTCCTTTAATTTAATTATGACAATACTTTTTACTGATATCTGAACAATTTGTAATTATTTACATGTTTTTGTATTATTATTATTATTCAATTAAAAAGCACCCGCTCAGTCGTGTGGCATTGCACATGTGTTTTTTCATTGTTGCATTTAGTACGCATTGATTACGCATTACTTTGAGTCTGTTCTATGTGTACTATGGTTATTAGAAGACAAAAAAAAAAAAACCAAAAAAAAACCCAGCAATGATCAACAATGTCATCAATACATACAAACATATCTCAGCTTATATCATTAAGACAACGTTATATGCAGTTGAAGATCCAACTCCCGGCTTGGGATATGCACAAACATTTGGCAGTATCATGGGTGATGTGATCTTAAACCCCCTTTTCTTGATTTGATCAATGGATATAAATGGATCTATGCATATATACATTAGACATCAATTTATTGTAAAGTACCGATATTTGAAATTAAACCAAATTTTTACAGAAATAATCTTCTAATGGAGAAAAGAAACATAAAAGATGTATGATCGACAAAGTCTGACATATTCTTCCACTTGTTTGAAGCCGGTCAATATTTGATAGAAGCAGAGATATATTTGAAATCCCTTAAGTGGTATTATGCATTTTACTATACATTTTCTCTGCCAAAAAATGACTTTGGTACATGATATCGATTGGAAATCGGCATGATGTAAGCTGACCTACATATTGTCATTTCTGCTTTGCAACATGTGTTTTCCCTATTGACGTTCCATTTGATACCAGTAACAGATATTTAATTAATATTACTTCATTTTAGACATAGCCCTGCATACAGGATCGGGTTATCCCATAGGCTAGACTATTCTGCAGCCTAGAGCCATCAAGCTTTGGGACCCTAATTATAATTTATTTAGAGAATGTACCATAAGTTTACTTCAAGTTATGTAAATGTTGCTAAAATATATCACGAGTAAAAATATTCAAGACAGATGCAGGCGAGTTAGAGGATGGCTCTGTCTGAAGCGGGCCCCATAATTTCATTAGGCTAGGGGCTTCAAAAGGTAATAATCCGGCCCTGTCTACATATATTATTCCCTGATCCGTTATATACCCAGATTTGAAACATCTCGTCTTGATATAAGTGTAAAACAAAATTGAGCTATCGTTTGTTTTAAAATCGTCTTGATCTGCAGACGTTTGATAGATTAACCAGTATTTTAAAGGTCCTTTAATAAATATAAAAATGTCATATATATTACAACCCAATGGCTACTACTGTGAAAATACTTTTATTCGTTGTCACCGGTGTTCGTGGTTTCTACAAAATGCATTGGTCCTTGGGTTCTTAAATTCGTGGTTTCAACCATTACAAACAACAATCAATAGAACAATTGTATATATATATATGCGTGGTTTAAGTGGATCACGAAATCAGCGAAAATTAGAGCCCCACGATTAACAATGATTTTACAGCATCTAAGATATTGTTGTATCATTTACACTCTAAGGTATGACTAACTACCATATAATCACAGAAACGAGGGCCGGTGTGCATCTCATGAATGTTATCAAATAACAAAGTACAACCTGTATATAAAGGACACTCACGGGAACATGAAAATATGCACTTTATGAGCCGTTGCCCTTTAATATATATACAAAATGTAGATTAAAATTATATGCACTATGCATTAATGGGAAATGAGACTTCCCTTTATAGACAGTGATTGGTTATATAGAGGTGTCCTGTAAGGCATGTTTGACTGTATATAGGTCACCTTAGCCTAATTTTGCTATTCTGTTTTGGTTTAAGCCGGGAGTCAAGTACAATGTCAAAAATATTTTTTGTGAATGTGTGATGTAAAAATGTTTTTGACATTTACTTTCGTAATTAAAATACTTCAAAGGACTCATAGTTATTGATGGAGCTGGTTCACGAGATATATTAGATACCCTCCTAACTGAATTTAGTACTGCGTTGACTACTATTTTACCTATTTTGTTCCAGTATTGTTATAAATGCTGTTATAGTGACAGCCGGAACCTTTGAACCGTAATGAAAGCAAGAGGTTTGGCGCAGTAAAATCTGATTCAATCCACCATTTCCTTAGAAATGCCTGAACCAAATCAGGGCCATTGCGGTTTTCCCACGGTTTTCCGGTTGTTGGCTGATTTTGTCTGTTTGTTGATTTATGTGTTTTAACTTTCCCTTTGGAAGATTGCTCGGTGTTCGGTAATTTTGTTATTACCCTTATTTGGTATTATTGATTCCAAAGCGTTTTAATTATTTGTCTTTCCTATCTTTAAAGTAGGAGAGTACATAATTAAGATTATTCCAGAGACGTGTCATGCGCACTAAATTAGATATCTACAGTTTTATTTATATAATTCAAGGGGCTGTAGTGGTCGTACTCTTATTGTTGTTGAATTTACAACTACCTATGCAATCGGTGCCTATCACCACTAAAGTTGTCAGTTCGAACCCCGATCATGGCGAGGTGTACTCGATACAACATTTATGATAAAGTTTGTCAGTGACGTACGACAGGTCAGTAGTTTTCTCCGGATTTATTCCACCAATAAAACTGACCGCCACGATATGACTGAAATAGTGTTGAAAGTGACATTAAGTACCATAAAACAAACCAAACCTAAGCCTATTTAAATCAAATAAACAATAAACTTACTTTTCGAATAAGATACCAGTCGCTAAACAGTTTTTTCTGTCCGTACTCTGGTATGTGAACAAGGTGGTGGTCATCAGGCAAAAATAAGGTAAAATTCTTGTGAATATCCTTTGTCCACATCTTAAGGTCTAAATCAACTATTGAAGCATTATTGATTGATCTGTAAAATAAAATATTATTAACTAAAAATGCATAATTAAGTATTATGTCCATAACGCCATGACCAGAACCCGTACTTCAGAGTTCCTAAATAACATATAGGTAATCTTAGCTGATTTTGGCCATCTTGTGTATGCCATTTTCTTTTATTGCTCCCAACACTTTAAATTATGTGGCTTTCCAATCTTTCGATTTTGATCGACCTGATGGAGGTTATTCCAGAAACGCGTCGCCCGCATTATATTTAATTTCTACGATTTTATTTGAATCACAATCAGTTTCAAAGCTTTTGTTTTTGGAAAGAAACAAAAATAATACAGGCATTACCTCAATAGATTTAACTCCGGCATATATCAGTGCCTGTTTCAAACCAGGGCCAACATTTGTATCTGTTTCTGTTGTTTAGATGTATGGGGTGGATTGTTTGATGGTGTTTAACGTCACTTTCAACAGTATTTCAGTTATATCGTAGCGTTCAGTTTTATTGGTGCAGGAGAACGGAGTACCAGGAGAAACCACTGACACGCAGTTTTATCACATAATGTCGTATCGAGTACACCTCTGGTAAACGAGATTCGAACTCACAACGTTAGTGGTGATAGGCAGTGACTGCATAGGTAGTTATAAATCCAACTATCATACGATGACAACCACGACGTTTGGATGTATGAGGAGTGTATCTTATAATTATTTTTATCTACAATATATCTCTATTTAAAAGTATCTGCTCTTATTTTATGTCCATTCTTGCTCTTAGAATTTCAAAGTTTATATTCTGTAAGATTGATTTATCGATTGGTGTTTAACACCAATGTTGGACGTATTTCAGCTTCATCTCGCATGTATATTTGCTATGTGTTGTCTACAACGCACTTATTGAAAATTAAAGTATGAAAAAGAAAATGGAGTCCAAATCACTATTAACTAGGACATAGGGGCCGTCGTGGCGTTTAGTTTTATAGGTGGAGAAAACCGGAGTAGCCGGAGAAAGTACCGATCGGGCGACCAGCCCCACAACAACATATAAAAACTATTAATTATGAAATATTGTTGAAAGAGGCGTTTAACACCATAATTCCCCATCCTGTATATAAAAAAAACATATATTTGTAATGAACTTTTACTTTGAATATAAGTTGATGCCATGAAAAATAAGAAACTTACGAAAATGAGTATCTCGGCATATCTGGATACATGATATAATCATGGAGAGTCTTAGGACTAGTGATAGGGGCCAGCACTCTGTCAATAATATGTAGAACACCGTTACTGGCAGTGATGTTCGATGTTATAATGACAGCACCATTTACAGTACACACCTGAAGAAAAGTATAATGTTTATAATAGAAGACAAAATATGTGTTTGACTGATAGTTTCGAGATAATGTGCACCATTGTTTTGTCAGCTTCTTTGTATATCACATTTAAGATGTACATATTATACTAATATAATAATAATAATAATAATAATAATAATAATAATAATAATAATATCCTTTATCTAAAGTGTTGGGCCTGTGGGCAGAAGTCCACGATCCTATCAACCCTACCACCAAAACCCTTCACATTAACCCTACCACCAAAACCCTTCACATTAACCCTACCACCAAAACCCTTCACATTAACCCTACCACCAAAACCCTTCACATCAACCCTACCACCAAAACCCTTCACATCAACCCTACCACCAAAACCCTTCACATCAACCCTACCACCAAAACCCTACCACCAAAACCCTTCACATTAACCCTACCACCAAAACCCTTCGCATTAACCCTTCACATCAACCCTACCACCAAAACCCTTCACCTCAACCCTACCACCAAAACCCTTCACATCAACCCTACCACCAAAACCCTTCACATTAACCCTTCACATCAACCCTACCACCAAAAC
>MJUT01056730.1:69890-91767 GCA_002080005.1 Gigantidas platifrons
CCCTTGGTTTCCATGCTCCCAAACCTAAATTATTTGGGTTTCTAATCTTTTGACTTTGAGCGTATCTGACGAATGTTATTCCAGTAACGTACCTGACGAATGTTATTCCAGTAACGTACCTGACGAATGTTATTCCAGTAACGTACCTGACGAATGTTATTCCAGTAACGTACCTGATGAAGGTTATTCCAGTAACGTACCTGATGAATGTTATTCCAGTAACGTACCTAACGAATGTTATTCCAGTAACGTACCTGACGAATGTTATTCCAGTAACGTACCTGACGAATGTTATTCCAGAATCGCATCGTGCACACTAAATCTGATGTCTACATTTTTATTGCATCCTCCGTTTTATCGTTTCGGATTTAATACGGGTGAGGTTATTGTTGTCGATACATCTTGCACTTTGTTGAAAAAAAGCCATTTGACATTAAATATTAATAGCATTGTGCTTACCTTATCATCGCCATCTGTGAACTCGTTAAAGAATACGTTGTATCCAGACGGATGAAGAGATCTTGCTGCTCCTACTTCCGGCAACTCCTTCTCGAGATATGTGCCCGCAACTGGAAATATAATGACGACATTTATATTAATGTATGTGCTTTCGTGATATATTTCGGGTACAATAATCATATAAGTACATTTCAATGCTAACACACCCTGCATGGTAACACACCCTGCATGTTAACACACCCTGCATGGTAACACACCCTGCATGGTAACAAAGCCTGCATGGTAACACACCCTGCATGGTAACACACCCTGCATGGGAAAGGGGAAATCAAAAGCCGTAAATCTACATACAATATAATGGCAAAAAGAACAAGAAATGTGTGCATCACAAAATACGCTCGTCTATATAAATAGGGTTTTTCCCCTTCCACAGGGGAATCATGTGGCCAAGTTTGGTCAAGATCCAATATACAGAACTAAAGTTATCGTGCGGAAACGACCCTGGACGAATAACCAAGGTCGTAAAAAGCCATTACGTTTCTTTTCTTCCCATATTCAATTATTCTTCTGCAGTGAAGTAAAACAAAGATACACGCCTGTTCAGCCTTAATTTATCTTCATTTCAGTCACGATTTCTCCGTCAAAATGTGTTTACATTTACATACAGTAACACATTTACACACTTACAATTTGATTCGTATGAAGGGTGTGTTTAAGGTTAATGATGGAGATCCGTTTATGCCGGATGTTTGTTTGCATAAAAACATGCCGTTTGATCACAGAACTGTAGAGCATGTACTCCACATGTGTTCAATCTATATGCTGGATATTGTATATATGCAGAAAAAGTGCTGTTGGCGTTCTGTGTCGAAAATATCAATGTCAATCTTCAATAATGAGCATAAATGAAAGTGAGCGTGACATTATCAATAGCCTGTAATTGAACGGATACTATACTTCTTGACAATAAACACTTGTTTTGTGCATCAATAACCAAGGGCGGATCCAGGATTTCAAGTTAGAGGGGGCGCACTTAAAAAAATCGCGCCGAGCGGAGGGAGGCGCGAAAATATTTGGTGTATTTCGTCTGAAAATTCACAATTTTACGCCAAAAAATCATATTTTTTCCAATTTTAGGGGGGGGGCGCCCGGTGCGGCCCCCTGGATCCTCCCCTGATAACCTGTAATTGAACGGATACTATACTTCTTGACAATAAACACTTGTTTTGTGAATCCGTGTAGTTATCAATTGCATGGTAAGAAGAAAATACATCAATAATTCCACAAATATCATTTTTAAACAGATGTATTCGTTTTTGATATATTCAAAATTCTTTGGACAAAATTGTGAGTTACACATACAAATAATAATAATAGACTATGAAAAAAAGGTGCAACACTGATAGACAATAATTCCACCAGTATCAACAAAACGAACTATCAGCTCTCACTGAAAGTCATCGAACGCATAAAAGAATACGACACATAGCGTTGAAAAGCCAGGTCTTGCCTTGTTTCCGGCACAAGAAATGTTTCGGAGTTGAACCATTTAATGGGATTCCTCCTTAATAATTGGATCTCGAACCGCAATACAAATATAAATAAACGGTCAAAACATACACAGATTTGCATCCACTCGAAAAGATAAAACACTAGTTAAAATTAACATGCAGTTTTATGTTAATGTAATTTTACAACTGAATATTCCCTTCATATTCTGACCCCAACGGTGGTCCCCAAAGGCGGTTCAATAAATACAATGGTGCTATTCACCAATACAGAACCCTTTGTACAATCACAATAGTTATGTAATTTAATTCGGGTTTGATAAATGCATAAATGTTCCGCTCCTTTCACTTGTGACATGACATCAATAGATTTAACCCAGGACTGGCCACCAGTAATAGATTTAACCCAGGACTGACCACCAATTAATATTGACCAATTCAATAGTAAAAAGTTGACATTGTTGTGACGCGATGCATGCGTCCTTCACATGCAATGGTCATTGTACTGGTGAACACAGTCTTAAAACACCACATGGCGTCTTCAAAATATACCGAGTTTAGAAATTGAAGAACAATCCGGTTATATACATTCTCAGCAAAATGATACCAATATAGAATGCTTACAATAGTTGTAATGTGACCCCACTCCCCACCCACAAGCTTATTGAGAAGGTATGATAAAGCACCAGTGATCTTAATGCATCCCTGTCTGTTAGACCGTTGACTCTTATATGTACTTAACCATATGATAAAGTTACAGTGATCTGACTGTGTTCCTGTCTGTCAGCTCGTTGACACTTATATGTACTTACCTATGTGATACAGTAACAGTGATCTGACTGCGTCCCTGTCTGTTAGATCGTAACCATATCTCTTTTCATCAAATGTCAACAACGCTTTTGTTGTAGGGATGAACGCAGTGACGTCATTTTGTTCAAAGAAACGTGACAAACCAGAGTCATTTATCATCATGGACACCTACGAAATAAAAGAGGGATTCATTAAACTTCATATTCTGAAATAAGGGCCTGGGTGGCTCATTGAGTTATGTATTTGGATTACCTAACAACTCATTATACAAGCCTATCACCAATACAAAGGCTTGGGTTCGCGCCAGGCTTTGTAAATTACAAAAAGGTGCACTCGACTCGCAATCGCATGTGATAACGTTTACCAGTTGCTTGCTCGTGGTCGGTGGTTCTCTCCGGGTACTCCGGCTTCTTCCACCACTAAAACTGGTCGCCATGATATAGCTGAAATATTACTGAAAGTAGCGTTAAATACAAGAAATCAAATCAAATCAAATCATATTCTGTAACATTTTTTTTACTAGACTTATAAAGTTTGCTGGTAACCTGAGTCTTCTGTAGAGCGAAGCGCAAAAGACACTGATCGAACGCGGACTTCGCTGTAGACACCAGATAGCAAAACCAACCAAACTGTCAAATGTTTTGGCCGGATATATTGTTGAAAGTACCGTTAAACAACAATGACTCTAACTTTTGAATACTAGTATTATTATTTTTATTCGACAATCTATTTGTTCCCGATATGAATAATTATTGCATATCAAGTTTCTAACAGATATTCAAATTGGTCATAGTGCAGTCGGTTCAAAAGCTCTTAAGGCCTTATGTTGTATTTTTTATATGTCTTGCCGACTGTAAATAAAGCTTATTTAAATTTATTTGAGTCACATGGGATGTTTTATTATACGGTATGAGGAAAAGCAGGCCCTTTCACCAGATTGCATAACATAATTGAGACCGGGCTGAATGGCGTGTTTTGGACCGGTCGGGTTGTATACACATGCATCTAAATGACATGTTTAATATATCATATGTAAAACAAACACTATGAACATAGCCTTTTTTTTTATATATATAATTTAGCATTGCTCCCAAAAATTTTAATTATTTGGCACTCTAATCTTTCGATTTTGAGCGTACCTGATGAAGGTTATTCCAGTAACGTGTCGTGTAGATTTTGAGCGTACCTGATGAAGGTTATTCCAGTAACGCGTCGTGTAGATTTTGAGCGTACCTGATGAAGGTTATTCCAGAAACGTGTCGTGTGCACTAAATTAAATATCTACGCTTTTATTACATGTATATCACCAGAGCTTTGTCGACTAACATTGAAATACTTTATCATTTTAAAAATAGCATCAAGTACATTATTTGAAAAAAGTAATAATATTTAACAGTTTATATAAACAAACATTAATATATATCCACCTGTGTGTCATCCCACATTTTTGCACTAAAACAAATGTACAAAAATGTAGACTGCAATACAATTATCAAATACAATGCATTTAGAATTCTTTTTTAAAGGAAAGGTCAACAAAATAGTTTTTACCTAACCAGATGTTTTTTTTCACACACCAATACACAATCAGCAGGTGATCGCTATATAATCTCATTTATCTCATTTAACATCTTTAAATGGTTAAAAAAAACACATAATTGGGTTGTTATTTTACGTAAAATGAGTATTAAATAACTAATGCGGTGGTTTTACGTGTATATACAAGATCTTACAATATAATAACAAAAATATAAGTTTCCTAATATGAGCTTTTATGTGTTAGGATATTGATGTTTAACGCCACTCGCCACAATATTTCTATTATGTCGTGGCAGTCAGCTTTTGAGGGTTAGGGTTATGGGGTTTAACGCCACTTTCAACAATATATTAGTTATATCGTGGCGGTCGCTTTTACTGGTGGAGGAAACCGGAGTACCTGGAAAAAGCCACCGACCTGTCACAAGTCACTGACAAACTTGATCACATAATGTTGTATCGAGTACACCTCGCCATGAATGGGGTTCGAACTCACAACTTTAGTAATGATAAGCACTGATTGCATAGATAGTAATAAATCAAAGTACCATACGATCACGACCACGGCGGCCTCTGAACTAGCATGCAATTTGATTCAAGCCTATAACAACAGTCTGTCTTCCGTTGTGATATTATGTATCTGTTTGATACAGTTACCTAGGCGTCGGTTTGTAATAGGAGCAGCAAGTTAAACAGATATGGCATGGTCCTATAGGCAACCAGCTGCTCTTCGGCATGAAAATGAACCATATTTTGATTTTTTAATCATGTCTGCTTGCTGTGCCTTGTGTTAGCTTGTACTTGATATTAAAGAAGAATTGTCCGTTGATGTCATAACAACGGGTCCTTGCATGCTCTATAAGCTTAAATAAAACAATATACATGTATTGACGGGAGTACAGCCATGTATATTCCTTGTCAGGTTAGAATTCACGCATCGAGGTATTTCTAGAATAAAAGTTTTTTTTCCCCGAAACAGATGTATTTTCTAGTAATACTTTTCATAATTTTATTGCAGGTCTTGAACACTTCTTTACAATAAGGAAATCTCGAAGATACCACAACGATAATCAGAGTGATAGACAATACAATGACCAAAAGAAAAAGGACAAAAGGACAAACAATGATCTACAAAACACTACACAGAAAACTACAAATTGAGCAACACAAACCCAACTAAAAACCGGAAGTGAACTCTAGTGCTCCGGAAGAGATGGCACTGCAGAACCTGAAAACCTTTATACAATAAACTACTTGATTCTTGAAAAAAATAAGTACATCATATCAATGGTTAGATTATAGGTAAATCATGTCATATGGCTAAATCATCAAAACAGTCATAGTGATGAGATCGCAGGAAATTATCACAACAGTCATAGTGGTGGGATGGCAGGAAATTATCACAACAGTTATAGTGGTCGGATCGCAGGACATTATCACAACAGTTATAGTGGTGGGATCGCAGGAAATTACCACAACAGTTATAGTGGTGGGATCGCAGGAAATTACCACAACAGTTATAGTGGTGGGATCGCAGGAAATTATCGGTGAAATCAACGGCCTTGGAAAGGCGCATGGAACCCTTAAAAGTATGGGGTGCGAATCAACGTAAGTGGTGTAAGATTTGTGGTGTAAAGTCAACAATCCTAACCACACGGCCATCAAAGCCCCCTAATGTCAGCGAACGGGATGAACAAATCTACATATAACAACGGCACTGAAATATGGATAGTTATTGCTGTTTAATGGCATAGAGAATTTTTTCAGGTATACCATGGCTAGACCAAAGTTATTTTAATAATATTTCGATGAAAGTATGTCTGCTTTGTACTAGACCAACACACTTAGTTGGAATTTTAGTTATATCTCTCTGAAACAACAGTCCGTTGCTTCACTCGAACACATTGTCCATATTCCGAACAATCCAATTTTTGCTCTTAATCCTAAATGTTGGATGCTTAGTGGAGAAGTAACAAATGACAATTGTATAAAAGGTAAAGGTAAAATATATTTAGGTTTAAAAATTTCAACATCATACACAAGTGTTTAAAAATTTCTCGTTAAGTTAAAAATAAAACATAAAACTGCCATCTTTAACTGAAACTTCAATCCACCAATTGTAGCTGCTGAGAACTTTCTCACCAAGGATAGCCCATGAAAGCCATTCAGCTTATTTCCAATGGGGTCCTTTGTATAGCCTTTGTATTGACTCGACCATGGCTCGAACCAGTGAACTATTGCACGAAAGGTAAGCACAATAACAATTAAAACCAGCGATATAGCATCGAAACTTAACATCATCTGTTATATAAAGATGCCGGACTGAAATCGAAGTCGCGGCTTAAGTGGTGATAGGCTGTGATGACATAGCGCTAACTGAAACTACCGTAACATCGTGGACATGACGAACTAAGTTCAAAATATAACATTTCTAATTGACATTCATAACATTTATATGAATAACGCAAAATAAAAATTATTCAAACATCCTGTCTTGTAGACATAATTTTGTTTAATATAATAATTCTTGCTTTTAACATCATTTGATTCAATTACTTCACCACAAGGTCAATTTGTTTAGCTGTAGTTATACAAACAAAATTTAAATGTATTCGGAAACAGCGTTTACTATTTGCCAAAGGTCAATTCTCAAAAATCTTATACTTGACAATAAAAAGGTTAAAGATTAATGATCGATTACTATTAAACTAACACCGCATTATCCACCCTCTGTCAAACTTCTAAGGGTTAGAGGGTTGTGGTGTTGAACGCCACTTTCAACAATATTTCAGTTATATCGTTGCGGTCTGTTTTATTAGTGGAGGAAACATGAGTACCCGGAGAAAACCACCGACCTGCCGCAAGTCACTGACAAACTTTATCACGTAATTGTGTATCGAGCACACCTCGTCATGAAAGGGATTCGAACTCACAAAGTTATTGGCGATAGGCACTCATTGCACTGGTAGTTGTAAATCCAACTACCATACGATCACGACCACGACGGCCCCCGCATTTAGAAATATTGAAATTAATGAAGGAATATAATGAAGCCATTTAAAAGTATACTTATTTCAATATATATTGATAATTTCGATTCTCATTTGAATTCATTATATTCTGGACCATTTCGGATTTAGTTACGGAACTGAACCCGATACGTTTCCATTATTTACATAATCAATGTTACAATGGTAATAAATCGTCATGTCTCTAATGATATTTAAAGGCGGCCTATGGCAATATGTTCAGAATTTTGATGACTTAATCAAAGATAACGATTGCCATATTAGATCTACCATCAATAAATATGACGCGTAAGAACACTAAAGACCAAGACGATATGACTCTCCTTAATAGGAGGTACATAAAGATGTCATATTAACATGGATCTCGGCACTAAGTCTCTGTGTTATACAACACTAAATCAATTATGGATAATAATTGAAAGGTAATTAATCAATTGGAAATGATGGATGTGTGTTTCTACAGTATATAGTACATTTGACCTAAAACATTCTGTTTTGTTTTAAATACAGTATAATAACTTCCATGTCTTATTAAATACAACACTGACTTCTCTGTAAACTAGAATTATAAAATGTAGTGTGCGTAACCAAGAATGACATCTATAAAACTGTAATGTGTGAGGAAGGTGTTCTTGTCGGCTTATTTATATGTTAGGAAACACTAGTGTGTTAGGCAGTTTGAGGAAACACTAGTGTGTTAGGGAGTTTGAGGAAACACTAGTGTGTTAGGGAGTTTGAGGAAACACTAGTGTGTTAGGGAGTTTGAGGAAACACTAGTGTGTTAGGGAGTTTGAGGAAACACTAGTGTGTTAGGGAGTTTGAGGAAACACTAGTGTGTTAGGGAGTTTGGGGAAACACTAGTGTGTTAGGGAGTTTGAGGTATCACTAGTGTGTTAGGGAGTTTAAGGAAACACTAGTGTGTTGGGGAGTTTGAGGTAACACTAGTGTGTTGGGGAGTTTGAGGTAACACTAGTATGTTAGGGAGTTTGAGGAAACACTAGTGTGCTAGGGAGTTTGAGGAAACACTAGTGTGTTAGGGAGTTTGGGGAAACACTAGTGTGCTGGGGAGTTTGAGGTAACACTAGTGTGTTAGGGAGTTTGAGGAAACACTAGTGTGTTAGGGAATTTGAGGAAACACTAGTGTGTTAGGGAGTTTGAGGAAACACTAGTGTGTTAGGGAGTTTGAGGAAACACTTGTTTGAGGAAACACTAGTGTGTTAGGGAGTTTGAGGTATCACTAGTGTGTTAGGGAGTTTGAGGAAACACTAGTGTGTTGGGGAGTTTGAGGTAACACTAGTGTGTTGGGGAGTTTGAGGTAACACTAGTGTGTTAGGGAGTTTGAGGAAACACTAGTGTGTTAGGGAGTTTGATGAAACACTAGTGTGTTAGGGAGTTTGAGGAAACACTAGTTTTGTTGGGAGTTTGTCTTGTCTGTTTTGCACTTTAGAGAGCTATTATGTGTCAGGGTAATAGTCTTGTTGTATTTATTGTACTTTCGGATGCTCTGATGTTTTCGGGAGTTAGGATGAGTCAAGAAGTTTGTATTGGTGTCTCCTGTGTATTGTAGGAAGCTAAGAATAGTCGGCGAGTTGGTGTTGTTCTCTTCGTTGTACATGCATTATATGAAGCTGTGACGATTCATAGAGTTTGTCTTGTTGTCTTCCAGGTACTGCAGAAAGTTGTGGTGTGTCAGGGTATTTGTCATTTTGTCATTTTTGTGCTTTAGGAAACTATGGTGTTTCAGGGAGTTGGCCATTTCTTATGTGTACTTAAGGAAGCTGTGATGAGTCAGTGAATTTGTCTTGTGGCCTTCTTTGTACTTGAAGAATCTGTGATAGCTCAGTGAATTGGTCATGTTATCGTCTGTGTACTTGAGGAAGCTGTGATGAGTCAGTGAATTGGTCATGTTATCGTATGTGTACTTGAGAAAGCTGTAATGGGTCAGTGAATTAGTCTTGTTGTCGTCTGTGTACAGACCCTGGATCATTTAACTTAACATATATTTCGTATTGTTTGCGTTTTTCGTTCGTTTCGTTTGCGTGTATCGTTCGTTCGTTTTTCGTTTTCCGTTCGTTTGCGTTTCGTGCGTGTAATTTATTCTTTCGTTTCGTGTATCGTTCGCCAGTTTAATTAGACTAATACAAGAAACGAAATACAAACGAACGATACACGAAACGAACGATACACGAAAAGAACGATACACGATAAACGAAACGAACCCACGCTACGATTTCCAGTTTAAAATAATTACTACAATTTCAATCTTACTATTATAAAAAAAATTTTAATTAAAGTGTAAGCAAAATTTTACATGTACAAACATGTATTTCCTTTATTTACATGTATCAGTAATTTTGCACAATAAGGGAAAAACATATTTAATAAATGCATTTTTTCTATAATTTACTCTAGGTCAAATAAACAAGAAATCATCTACATGTATGTACATGTAAACAAACGCCTCTGGTAGTTTCACCTGGGAAATACATGCACTGCAGGTGTGAAATGTCAACTCTTATACATTTGTAATTTCATTCTAATTAACAGTTATATGACCTTTTGAAGCCACACGCCTCTCGGACAGCTTAACCGAGAAAATAACTGATACACTTATGTCTGGTTGGAATTGTCAATTCAGAATCCAAGGAATTAATCTTGTTGTCTTCTGTGTACTCGAGGAAGCTGTGACGGGTCAATGAATTGGTCTTGTTACTTGTCAATCATCCAAATGAGAATTAATTACTGTCGGATTAGCTCCAGAATTACTTACATTTCTTGGCAATCGTTGCCACGATGACGGTAGGAAGTGTATAACGAGATTTACATACAATATATAAAATAAATAAACACAAAGTAAACATTTTGTGTATATTAGACAGTGAAAAGGAGTGTGAGGTTTACCATAGTATGTACAGTGAGAGAGGGGGTGCTTATTGCTTAACACAGAGGGAGCGGTTATTGTTTAACATAGAGTGAGCTATATTACAAATATGTCCAGGCCTCTACAATAACTTTTACTTCAACTCGTCCATTGAGCAAGTGATATAGAAATCGTGTTTGTCCGACAACTAAAGAAAGTCATTACATTTTGATTTTATACTAGTTGTGTGGACAAGCAGTCTTCACCCATTGATATCAGTGTATTGAAGTGAATAATTTACGATCCCGTCACATATTCAACAGTTGAAAACAGTCGATCATTCCACCGGTACGTCTGTATATACCTTTAAATAAACGTTAGAGAATACCGAAGGGGCAATCAAAAACGGACAATCTAGAGAAACTGACAAATAAACGTTAGAGAATACCGAAGGGACAATCAAAAACGGACAATCTAGAGAAACTGACAAATAAACGTTAGAGAATACCGAAGGGGCAATCAAAAACGGACAATCCAGAGAAACTGACAAATAAACGTTAGAGAATACCGAAGGGGCAATCAAGAATAGACAATCCAGAGAAATTGGCAACATAGGATACACAAGACGAAGACAAACAAAACAAAGACACAACAAAACAAATGTGTTGGACACCACTATACGTAAACAAAACACAAATAACGTAAATAACACATGTTTCCTCTTACAAGTAACCGGGGGGCAAAGACAAACCCAACATCGTTTTTATCCCGAAATCGTAAAGTCTGCAAACATAATATCAACTTAAATTTCTTTTGGCATGTATATTATTTACTTGTGGTCACTCAATCGTTCAATATTTTGTTTGGAAAGATTCATGTACATAACTTTGTTTACATTTTCTCATAGTCATTACGTACAGTGTACCTACCTGTCTAAGACGGTTGGTAGCCGAAATCAACTCGAGAATAGTTTTCGACTTTGTATACAAATTTTCCGATAAAACTCCATTATCAAATAAGAAAATCACAAAAACTGCAACGAGCGTCAAGCTAAACTTTCCCATCGTTTAATACACAGTGGACAGTCACCTCTGACAGACTGGCGATTGTTTATTTTAAATTATTAGTCCTTACTATGGAGGCGTTTATTAAGCTTGAAATAATACCCCCTTTTATTAAAAATGTTTCTATGTATCCACACACCGTAAATAATGGCAAGTAAATTATTAATCAACTGTAGATGTTTCGTAGAGTTGGCCTCAAAACTTCTCTGTTTAGTTATTTGTTTGTTTTGTAGTTTTCGTTAAAATCCTGGCCTTGATAATCCAGATAATTTTACACAACGACGACGTTCCTTTGCGCTTGTGCACAATTCATTGAAAAAAAAATCAACTCCTGTTTATTTTGTATTTTTCGTTAAAATCCGGGTTTGATAACCCAGGTAATTTAACACAACTATCCTATTCCCTTGAGGTTCCACAAAAATTCATTGAAAAAAAATCCTCATTACAGAACCATCAATGAATGAGATTATATATTTTCATATATATGCCTTAGTTTAGTTCACTTTATTATTCATAACATATGTCACAAATAACTTCCTCATAAATCGTCAGTTCATAGCATACACTATATCCAGCTAGGTCAATGAAGAAAAAAAGACGTTTTAAAAAATCGTGCGAAGAAAATCCATTGAACCTCGTATCATTGTTTATATAATATTAATAAGCACTTAGTATTTATCATTTTCTTTGACATGCCTTGTCGATATCGAATATGTGTTATCTTTTTAATAGAAGTTCCCATTCACTAGAATTTTACCTTAAAATTTTTGTTCTTTTTGACACGGTAGGTATGTGTGTTGTCAACAGAACTATTAATCTAATTTACACTTTGTTCACGGTGACTTTATCAATAGATTGTTTAACATAAACGGTTTCTAGAGTATCATGTCCTTATTAAGTCTTAAATGTTTAACTGAAACGTCTTCTAGACTTTGATGTCCATATCAAGTTTTAAATGCAATTGAACGCTTTCTAGACTTCAATAGCAATTATTTGACTTAAACACTTTCTAGACTTCGATGGCGATTATCCGACTTAAATGTCTTCTAGACTCTGATGTTCATATCAAGTCTTAAATACACTTAAAGTAAACGCTTTCTAGACTCCGAAGTGGATTACTTGACTTAAACGTTTTCTAGTCTCTGATGTCCATATTAAAGTCTTAAGTGCACTTAAACACTTTCCAGACTTCGATAGCAATTGTTTGACTTAATTAATCCCTTTCTAGATTCCGATAGCCATATAAAGCATTAAACGTTCTACTTAAACGCTTTCTAGACTTTGATGACGATTACTTGACTTAAACGTTTTCTTGTCTCTGATGTAAATTTTTAGTCTTAAATGCATTTAAAAGCTTTCCAGACTTCGATAGCCATATTATCCACCAATTTAAATACAAGTTGTGCACGTGTCCAGGTCTAAAATAGGAATCAGACGAAATCAAAGTGTCACCTGTCTATTTCTGTCAACAAACACAGCTAATGCACATCTGTTCCTTTTATAATAATAAATAAAATCCCGCCATGTGCAACGTTGTCATTTTTTATTGATGTGAAATTTCATAACCTAATCACTTTTCACTTTCAAAATTTCACCAAATGCATAATTTGCATACAGGCGGTGTCATTGTTATTGAATCTATTTTTACGAATAGAAACATATATTAACACCAAAACGTTCAAGATTTGATTATGATCATTTACACAGCTTTACAAAAACTTATTAAGTGCAGTAATTACACAGTTAATTAAGTCTCCCTTGTGTTATAATGTATTAGACATAAGACATCTAATGCGTCTGAAATCCCCTACATTCTGCTAGCAATTACTCCACGGTCAAAACAAATATACAATGTATGTTTCTTGTTTCGTTATTACATATTACGGTTAGATAATAAAATAATAACAATATATTGAAAACTGATATATCTCCTAGCGTAACATATGACACACAGCGTTGGCTTTTAAACTGTATTATTTTGTCGCTGACTGTAAGTTATCTTATCTCCTAATTGATAAAATTGTTTAGTTTTTTTTTCGATTAAAAAGTTTGTCACAAAATAAATGTCAAAATCCACTATTTGTTACACGAGTTTTTATCCACTTGGGAATGTGACATTTATGCAATATTTATCAATCGTAGGTGGACTAAGTGCCGTACAAGTAATATCAAGCACACAATGTTAACATAAGTCTAATTCTTCTTTGAGTTTGTAGGCGGATATCTGCCGCGCGTCATGTAAATATCGAATTTTCAAGAAATCGTTCTACCATGCCATTTAAAGGGATGTACTTTTAGTATGTATTATTTTGTAGCATCCAATTTCTGATTTTAAAATATCATTACATTTTGTTCACAACACTAGGTTGGTCGCAAATTTAAGTACATTTTGTATACTTGTGTACTTGTATATTTTGTAATATCCAAATTCTACTTTAGAATACCGTTATATCTTGTTCACAACACTGCGGGTTCTTCGTAAATTCAAGTATGAACAAAATTCAAACGTAGAACTACTTGTACATGTAAACACAAACTATCTTGTTCACATTAGGTTCCTCGTAAATTTAAGTATGAACAAATGTCACGTGTACTTGTATACGTACATGTAAACAGAGTACGAGTGATTACACGCATTGACGCTCCTTATTCCCTTGGCGTCCTAGCTAGATGTAAGCGAATTATATAAATATAATTATTAAATTAATCAAATGATCATTTTAATAACTTTTTTCATGTCAGTTTCTTTCATCTTTTATCATCACCGTTATACTTCATCGTCATTAACTAGAAATGCATTAATAATCCCCATATACAGTGAATTTTCTATGTATATTGTGAATCAATTTCTATACCCGAAAACAATTTCCAAAAATGAGATATGAAAAATGTATTGATCGTACAAGTACCCTATCAGTCGTTGAATACTTTGTCAATATTAAATATTAAATTCTATGTCGGGCAGTTTGTTGTCTTGTAATCGATCGTAAAACGGCATTTAATACCCATTTACATGGTTGATATAATGACATAAGTTGTCGATAGTAGGGGGTTTGTATTGAATGTATACATCTATCAATCAGACACGTTTATATATGTGTACATGGAGTAGCTCCAGAAAACATGTGGTCACGGTTCATTAATTTGTCTTAATGGACGCCTATTGTTATGATATACATTGTACAAGAAAAGTTTGAAGATACCACAGGAGCTCGATTAATTAGAAGCCGTAAATCGAAGGAAAGAAAATACAATGGATGAAATAAAGAGGACTATCTTAAAACGCAAACAATAATCTACAAAATACCACACAGAAAACTATAGATTGAGCAACCCTAACAACCCACGTCGTGCTCTCTGTCCCACTAGAGACACATCAGTCGTGTTAAGATTAAACGACAATTAAGAACATCGTATGATATAGAAGTCATGTTGGACTCCAGCATACGTAACTCAACCCAAATTTTAATATGAAATGTTTATTTAAGAAATAAATCATGGAAGCCAGAATGTCTTGGGAGTTTTAACATGGGTTGGCGGATATTAATATGTTATTCCGAGCCAGGAGCGAGGGATAAGATTGACTAATATCCGCCAACCCATGTTAAAACTCAAAACACATTCTGGCTTCCATGATTTTTTTCGATTCTGATTTGTCTAAGAGTACAAATACGGTAGTATACTTTGATTGAAAGACGGTAATTTTTATTTACGTTTCCGGAAAATGTGGCACACAATTTATGTTGCCAATAGAAAAGTCAGTCACATCCACCGGCGCATGTGCGAATGAGATTATATCATCGATAAATCGCTCGTTTGTCTACTAGGCGAAAGAAGAAGAGCATATTATAATATATGATAACCATTGTCCTCTAGTAAGAAAGTGTCTTTTAAGCATATTACACTCACGACGCCTTTTAAGATTCTATTTCTTTTATTTTGACTCACAATGCGCATCTTCCCGACTCCAGGCACAATTTCTGGACACATGATCCTTGATTTAGGAGTATGTACAATATATTATCTAGCAAAACAAAACAATATTAATAACACAGCTTATTTTATCTCTAAATTATTTGTTACTTAAGATTCTATTTTTGTTCGTCCAATCAGTTTTTCCTCCCTTTAATTATAATAAAAGAAATCAACATATTCAAGCTACGAATTATGAATCTTGTATAAGAAAAGCGTGAGGATACAATGGGGTAATCAGAAGCCGTAAAGATGGACAGAAAATACACAGAACAAATGAAGAAAAAAAGGGCAAAACACTACACAGATTGAGACATACGAACCTTACAAAAAAAAACATATTTAAAACGCAACAAAAATTCTAAAACATTGAATCAAATACATGAGTCACTCATTTGTACAGATCGAACAATGTCTTGGTGCTGGTTAGCACAGGGATGAATATGTCATCCGTATAAATACAATTTCAACACGAACACCACAAAAAAAAACCCACTTAACACGCAGCAACAATTATAAAATTGACTCCGTATAACATTGAATGAAATACACGAGTTACTCATTTGTACTGATCGAACACGATGGTGGGTAGCAGTACAAGGGTGAACATGTCGAGAGAATTCTTCATCCGTATAACAACCATTTCAAATTAAATATCATTACAGTTTATTAATATACAATGATATACATCTGTCAGCCATTATAATAAATAAAGTTCTTTAATGTGTACATATTTACATTTATTCTTTTTTGATATTTAATATCTTTTGTAAATATTTAGATAGAAATGTGTCGGTATATATATTTTTTTAATATGGTGCATATTTATAGATGTACATCATCTACGCATGATAAATATTTTAGAGGGTCGTCGAGGTCGTGATCGTATGGTAGTTAGATTTATAACTACCTATGCAATCAGAGCCTATCACCACTAACGTTGTGAGTTCGAACCCCACTCAAGGTGAGGTGTACTCTAAACAGTATTATGTGATAAAGTTTGTCAGTGACTTGCGACAGGTCGGTGGTTTTCTCCGGATTCCTCCACCAATAAAACTGACCGCCACAATATGGCTGAAATATTGTTGAATGTGGCGTTAACTACCATAACATCAACCAAAAACAAACAAAAAAAAAGAATTCATTTTGTTTATTTGTCTTTAATGTCACTTTCAGAAATTTTTAAATTATATCACGACTACTTGACGTAATGCGGGAAAATGCCCTGGTTGTATAACAGACTGACCCATAGATGAGTAAAATGTGAGTCAATAAGAGGAACACCGAAACTGTGTGACTTGTGACGGGTATTTCGTTGGTTTGTTTTGTCCTGTGCTGTTTTGGGGTATTGGTGTCACTTATTGTCAGCTTTTTTTTTTTAAAGAAGAAGTCAAAGTTTTTACATTCTGGGGATTCAAGTCAGGCCAATATGTTGTGCATGCATTTGACATCATCTGTATGTTTAATTACACTATTTGGGAGGATTACGAATCTGATATTGGCGAAAACCGAAGGTACAAGCCAACCTTGTTATGCTAGTGTTAATTTTGTCATCAGAAGTGGCGGCTACTACCGTCCGATCAGTATGCTGTGTATATTGTTTTGTTTATGGTATATACATGTATATGTTTTGTAACATCTTTATCGGTATCGTTGCACAATCTTCTAGACTTCTATAATTTATTTTATTTATGCTGCATCGTCATGTCTCGACGATCCGTTACTCATTAAGTTCTCTGGTTGGTAGATTCCCTTTGACTTTATATATATATTGCTGAGTTAGATTGCTGTCAAATTATAATATTAAGTATATATGTACCATCTACACACGCTTAGACACATGTCTTATGTCTATCTCTAGATTGTCCTTAAGAGACAAGGTAACACTTTGATTATTGAAGCTCCATTTTTATGGAGCAGATGTGGTCGGGTGGTCTAGGGCACCGGAGGTAAGGATAACCGTTTGGTGCTGCAGTGTATCAATGGTGTGAGTTCAAATCCCGTCGAGGGAAGAACAAAATTTTGACAGCTCAAAAATCTAATTTTAACACTACTATGTAGTATTTCTGTTGTTGTAATGTATGGTTTGTGACAATAAATCTGAAGAGAACGATTTTTCAAAAACGAGGTTAATGTATCAGCATAGTTGTGTGAGAAGTGAATATAAATAAAGATGATTTTGGTACATAGAATAACTAATTTATATTTAACGGTGTCACGGCTTGTTTTATTGAGCGAACATTTGAAAATAGTTTTAATACTCTACAAAATAACAAAGATGAGAGCATGGATTAACTATGGTTTGTTTTAGCGGTTTTTCTATCATTAACTGCACTTGGTCCTGAAGAAAAGATACAGAGCATACACAATATTCAAGGGTCATGGTTAGGATTGAGGTGTTTAACGCCACTTTCAACAATATTTCATTTATATCGTGGCGGTGAGTTTTATTTGGTGGAGGAAACCGGAGTGCCCGAAGAAAACCACTGACCCACCGCAAGTTACTGACAAACTATCACATAATATGGTATCGAGTACACTTCGCCATGAGCGGGATTCAAACTTACAATTTTAGTGATGATGGGCACTGGGTGATTGTACACACTATTTGAACAGTTTACGTATAAAAATGGTCTTCAGTATGTTTGACATTAATTTTGGAAAAGTGAATGAAAATACTAAAGCAACATATTTTTTCCACTGTATTCTCTGTTCTTTTTTTAAGTAATGGAAAATTCAAAATTTCACTATTGTCGGCCTTGAATATCCAAATACATGTACGACTGTGCTCTGTACCCAATACAACAGGTTTACATTGAATTCGGTCTTTATCTCTTTCACCTGGCGGGCTATCTTATGTAACTATGTTATGTAATGGTATAGTCGAGGAGAATAAGGTAAATAGACAATTTAAACGTATCATAATTACAGATTGTCGGTCAAGCTAGAGAATTATCCTACCATTTGTCCAATCATGCGGTCTCTCAAGTAGTTTCAAGACAAAACGATAATATTATTAAAAGTTTCTATCGGCTTCTTGTGGCGTGTATGACAATAGTGTAAGTAGTGTTCTGCTTGAATTCTTCACAAAAATACATTCTTTAGCACCTTCTGTATTATCTGTGATATGCATTATTTGTGAGAAAGTGAAATATGACTTGTGTTTTTTTATTGTTACGAAGACGTCACTAGAAAAGTGCAATACTATTAAACTGTCAGTATACATTGTAACATATATAATCATATGAGAGACATAACTTTTACAAAACTCAATAGATTTGAGTAACTTTCATAATGATTGCAAAAATGTTGAGTCGGAAAAAATTCGAATTGCGAGTAGAATTATAAAGTAATTTATTATCAAATACATATTGTGGAATGATTAGTATTATGGGTTATGGTGTTTAGCGCCACTTTCAACAATATTTCAGTTTTATCGTGGCGGTCAGTTTTATTGGTGGAGGAAACCGGAGTACTCACAGAAAACCACAGACCTGTCGCAAGTCAGTGACAAACTTTATCTCATAATGTTGCATCGGAAAATGCAACGGAAAATGCTCAGTTGATTGATTTGTACTTGTAGCAGATGAAATCAGGATGTCAACAAACAACGGCAGCTGTTGCAAATTGCCGAATTTATATGACCCTAAACATTTTATAAAGTAAAACTGTAAATAATAGATGTTAATTATTATTCTTAAGCTTACCATTACTGTTCCATTGGTTGAATCTGAATTTTTCTAGTTAAAAATTCGATTGAAGCATATGCAATTTATATACGAGTTATCTCCCTTATTTTCATATTTTTGCATATTTTATTTTCATAAAATTCTTACTTTTCCCCTTTTTAGATTTTTCTAGACTTTTTATATGTTAAATATGTTTATATCAAGAACTAATTACAGTTGAAATAAATTCTTTTGCAATTAGTTTGAGGTAAAACGTAGATTGACTGGACTATTAAAGGTTTCTGGATGAAAAATTGGAATGCGGGGGTATCTGTGATCACCAGATCAACTTTCTCTAGTTATTTATAGAAAGAAAATGTAATTATTTTATATTTCTCTTATGATTATAATTTCTATTCGTCTATATATTCGAATGAAACAATTTTAATATGATTTTTGTTACTATTCAAGTAGGGACATGATCTTTATATCACATAGACCATACAAAGTTAGCAAATAAATTTATATTTTGGGGGAAAAAACTGTTGTGTGAACAAAACCGTGTGAACATGTATAGAATAACAAGATGTTAAAAATAAAACAGGTGATTATATTATCTAATATTTATATATTGAGGAGCACAAATCTTATTATACCATTTATGAACACCTATACGTTTCCAAAAATTAGCATAAAATTCTCATTTGGAAATTATAGAAATTTTCCGCTTTTTGAAAGCCCGGTATCAATCATTGTGTATAAAAGTATTGAACCTTTTTATTTTTATTGCTTCAAAATGTATTAACCTTTGAACGATTAAAGTTCAAAGGACCTTAGAAAACGTAATATGTGTATGATATTAACATAGCGATGTAAATTTCATAAATATGATCTAGTGTTAAAATTAGAATATACTTACATTGTCGGAAAATGTAAAATTTATTTGTTCGAGTTCACGCTTTAGAAACAGATAGAAAGGTTTTTTTTTAGCCTGTTTTGCAGAGTGTGCAAATTTATTTTTATTTTTGACGACAATATTGGGTTTATCCTTCAATACCAGAAAGCCCAAAACACCTGCAAATTGTCTGAAAATAACTGACACAAGCGTCGCTCTAATCGTTTTCAATGGTGTCATCTGTGACGTCAGCGTTTATACCGTTTCTTTCTGTCGCTCTACGTGAATCATGTACCAGAGATGTTGCATTAGGTCCAAGACTAAATAACATTGACGTTTATTTGACCCCCTCTAGTAGTACTCAAATCCCACAATTGCAGGATTAGTATAGTGCACTTAGCTATTTGAAGGCCATTATACAAAGCACAAAAAAGTACAGTTATTACACGATCAATCACATCTGTAAAATGTCGGGTGAACTACATCTGGCTTAATGAACACATTCAGAGAGATAATACTAATTATTAAAATACTAATTATGAAAAGAAAGTTTTATCAGTGATGGTCAACAATTCCACCAATATCAACAACACGAATATTCACCTCTAATCAGTGATGGTAAACAATTCACCGAATACCACAAAACCAACAATTGAACAATAAAAACTAATAACAACCACATTAAATCAGAAACTAAGTTTATTTAAACGGCGTCGCAGTAACGTGCGCTCAGTCTTACCTTTCACATAAAATCACTGAACATGACTGATGACGTTGGAAATTCAGGTCCTGGTTTTGAACAAGCAGAAACATGTTGCGGGATAAAACATGTCTTTAATTTGAGGGACCTAAGTGATGGAGTTGTTAAAGTCAATGACTTCAGACCTCAAGTCTAACACCACCGAAGTCATGCTCAATAAAACATAACTATACAATCAAATCAATGTGACATTTATGTATCGAGTGCACCGCGTCAGGAATTAAATAGGACTAGCGATTTCACATATAGATATTTACAGAATTCTGTGTCATTTCTTAAATATGAACATACTTTAAGCCAGCAATAACAGTTGTCATTAAGGGGAGATATGATATCCGATTAAATGGTATTGCCCCGCCAAATGTTTGTGTCTGTCCCAAAACAGTACCTGAATTTGTACCGATTGTTGTCCATTTTACTTTTTATTTAAAAGTTTTGAGATTTGTCGGGCTAGCAGTTCGCTTCAATGTCTGTAGTTACTGTATATAACTTTTTAGATGGTTTGGTTTATGGTGTTTAACGCCACTTTCAACAGTATTCCAGTCATATTGTGGCGGTCAGTTTTATTGGTGGTGGAAACTGTAGTACACGCAGAAAACCACCGACCTGTCGTAAGTCACTGACAAACTTTACAACATAAAGTTGTATCGAGTACACCTCGTCTAAGTGGGATTCGAGCTCACACTATTTATGGTGATAGGCACTGATTGTATAGATAGTTATAAATCCAATTACCATAAGATCACGACTTTAGACGGCCCCTATAACGTTTTTAGTTGGATAAGAAAATGAAATGTGGGTTAGGAGAAGTAATTTACTCATTAAGACATACAATAATGCTGACTCTATACAATAGTAAGGTCAATAAACAATATTTATTTATACATATTGTTCCTTTTCTTCCTGCTCGTTCGATTTTTCTTTAGGATCCGAAAGAAAATCTTAATGTAGATAAACACAAGTATAATATCACTAATCCATAACTGCCTTATCCCAAGAGTGTAATTTGTCTTGAGACGTTCTATAATCATTGTATTAATTAAGACCATTTGAGCATCTTAGAAGTTTACTTAAGGAGAGAAAAATCTCCTAACTCTGAGATGGAGATCTATCCTCTAGAGAAATAGAAATAATTACATGTACGTAATCGACAAACAGTGAAGTGATGAGTGCTTGACGCTTATGTCAGGGTAAGACAACGACCAATTAACTTTTAAGGGGTGGGGGCATGTTTTTTTGTTTTGGTTTTTTTTTAAATATCTGTCGCCAATTTTTATTGAAAACATTTTCTTTATATGAAAAATGGGGGGGGGGGG